>JAWQUT010000214.1:1079022-1091556 GCA_033807755.1 Ellobium chinense
GGGGGGAGGTCAGCCTTTGTATCGGTTTGCTTGGTCTTTGGTGACTTGCTTACTAGTTAGGTACAGTACAACCAACCGATAGGGCAGTTTACATACTTTCTGATCTCGTTATGCGATTGCTAGTCTACATTGTATTCAGAGCATCGCATTAAATAAGAAAAAAGAACATTTCACAAGAATCAACAAAGGCGAATCTGAAATTCTTCTAAGATGCATTATAACTGCTTTGAAAATCATGAAAAACAGGCGAAAGTCTTCTACCTGGTCCTCCTTTTAAAAACAACAGTGAAAGAGAAAGAGAGAGGGAGAGATAGAAAGAGAGAGAGAGAGACAGAAAGAGAGAGAGAGAGAGGGGAGGGAGGGAGAGCCGGAGGGAGGTAATCTTTGTGCTGAATAAAAACATACATGGATATAATATTAGAAGAAAAAAAAAAGATTCCAGACTTCCAAAAATGCATATCTAGATCGCTCCTAATTGCATTAGCCTGGTTCGTGTATGTTGGGGTGTTAAAAATGACAACTTATGTAGCAAGTATTTATGCATGTCAGTTTTGAAAGCTCGCCAAATGTGCGAAAAGTTCTTTTCATCCTGCGGAATATTGCGTCTGGGCTTGTCAAGTGGTCGTGTAAATAATGGGTGAAGTGTGCATAACAATCTTACTTTTACTTCCATCTTCTTTTACTATTCTCTCTTTTTCTTTGCATCGCCCACTTTTATCCATTTGGTGGCTTCTCGTCATCAGCATTTCGCAGTAAAGAGGGAAATTAGCTCTTTCATTTCTTTATTAAAGTGTTTTTATTATTTTATTCTGATTTCGCTCTTTCTCTCTTTCTGTCTCTCTTTTGCTAAGTGTTTCTTTCATTTCTCGGAACGGCAGTCTTTTCACAACACGTTTTAATGCTGCTTTAAAAGTTTTCTGTCATTCAAATAAACCTGCCTTTATTCACTCACTCACTCACTCACTCACTCACTCACTCACTCACTCACTCACTCACTCACTCACTCACTCACTCACTCACTCACTCACTCACCCACCTACCCACCCACCCACTCACTCACTCACCCCCACCCACCCACTCACTCACGCACCCGCAACGTAGGGCACACACAAACACCCAAACTTGCTCATAGCGATTTACGTGCACACCGTTTCCCTATTAAGGTCAGTCGCTATTTAGGCAGACAGAATGTTAAATTCTGTAAATTCCCATCATGTGACGGGCATTGTTTCATGATGTGCTCAGTTAACGATCGTAAGTTTCAATTTCTACTACCTTATACTTTTACAACACAAGCAGTGCTCGGTTAGGTCGGCATTCTTTGTAGAGAAAGAGAAGAGAAGCGAGAGAGAAAGAAATATCAAGAGTTCACCGTAAGCACTATTGGCACAAAAAAATCTGGGAGAAAGAAAAAATGTATGTATATATATTTCTATGTCAGTCAAATGCTGCCATAAAAGTAAATACAGTTTCTCTCTCTTTCTTGTGTTGCAAAATAATGGGGAATTCGAGAGCCTATGAAAAGTCAGGGGATATGGAATCTAGTTTATTATTAGCTCCAGGGGTCAAAGACATATGGATATGTCCTCCTACATTATCTTTTTTAATAAAATTATGCCCTCCAACACTGCCATCTTCTTCACCGCTGCTAAAGTTAACGGTGCTGTCTCGACTTCCATTGATTCTGCACCATTTTCCTTGCCTGTTCTCCTTCATTCACATCTCTTCTCAACACCCTTTGCACTGTTTGCCCATGTCTCTTAGACACCTAGGCATAATCGTTATACCTATATTTTCTGGTCGATATCCAGACAACCATATTCATACCATGTAGATCTACCATCGCTGTGCCTCATATTTGTAGAAGGAGAGAATGACATGCAGTATTTATTTTTTTTGCCACGAGGTAGGCCTATGGTTTCAGTGCAATGCAGCTTCATCCTAGTCTATCGATGAATTTGGCCCAGCAAGTTTCAGCTTACCATGTTCCACAATCCTCTTGCATGGGTGTATGTATGTGTGAGGTGTATGTGTGTGTGTGGTGTATGGTGTATGTGTGTGTGTGTGTGTGTGTGTATGTATGAGAGAGAGTGAGTATGTGTGTGTGTGTGTGTGTGTGTGTGTGTGTGCGCGCGCGCGTGTGTGTGTGTGTGTGTNTGTGTGTGTGTGTGTGTGTGTGTGTGTGTGTAGATGAAATAGGTGGTGGAGGAGGGGGGGAAGAGGGGAAGTCTTCTCACAATTTACAAGAGCCTATAGTTGGATACTTGAGAAGCAGACCGACCTAACCCGCAATTCTTGAAAATTCTGAAACTTAAAATGCAATTTTCTCGAAAGTAAATCTATGTGGGTTAGACCGGTCTGCATCTCAGGTATCCAGCTGATAGCTACACAAAGCGTCGGTGAGTCTTGTTTCCACTGCAAAATCGATGCAATGACGCAGGTTTTTTTTTTTTTTTTGCTCTTTCTTATGCTTCTGTCCAACTTCAAATTTTCTTTCTTTTCCTATACTTGCTTTCTTTCCTTCTTTTGCGCACTATCTGTATGTCTTTGGATATCTCTCTTNCCACAATTCTTGAAAATTCTGAAACTTTAAATGCAATTTTCTTGAAAGTAAATCTATGTGGGTTAGATCGGTCTGCATCTCAGGTATCCAGCTGATAGCTACACAAAGCGTCAGTGAGTCTTGTTTCCACTGCAAAATCGATGCAATGACGCAGGTTTTTGTTTTTTTTTTGCTCTTTCTTTATAGTTTTTAATATTTTAGATGTCAGTCATTCACACTGTTATTGCATCAGCGAGATGACTATCTTGCACAGATAATTGCCCTATAATTTTAGGATGGCAGCATAAACAGTTGTAACGTAATGAGTCATGTGAAATAGATACAATGGTTTTAGGTCCCTAAAATCGGCTTTGTTTCATGTGCTGTAGGCTGTCACTGACAGGTCGTTGACCTGTCCATGACGTATAAGGAGAACAAATTTCTTGGATAGATAGGAAGGGGAGACTACAGTGGGGAAGGAATTGGTAATTTGCCTCAGTTTCAAAGAACGGTAACTTTTGAACCACCCTCTGGGCGAAAAGGCCCTCTGACCGTTTTCTTTTATTTGATTTTGTAAATTTGAAAACTAACTGTGAACACGCTACCCGATTCACATGTTTGTTCTAGTGCGTGAACTTTCTTTGTGGTTTCAAAACTAATTTTCCGGCACTTTCAAAGTGATGCCAATTAAGCTATAACACTTACGACATCTTGAAATTAACCAAGTTAAAGAACAAGTTATCCCAAACACAAGTTACTAACAGCCGCCAGTGGTTGCATTTACTGCTGTCTATGCATATCAATTTCGATGGCTTAATTTATCTTTTTTCGCCAGGTGTAGATTGCAAAATTTCCCATGATAAAGCTAAGTATCTTTAGGAACCCTGAGGTTGAATTTTGTTATATGAAATGTTGAAACAGATCGGTTCTTATTCCTTTAAAGTTACAAAGGGGATAGAGTGAAAATCGTGAAGTGTACCTGAACATCTGAAGTGGCACTTAAAATTCAAGGAAAGAAAAATTCAGAGAATGGCCCATTAGGAAGAATGGGTATGGTGAAACTCGGCTATTCTACAGGAACGAATAGATCTGTCTGGATCAAGTGTCCCAAGATTGATCCGCACTAGACCAGTCATCCTGAGATACAGGCAGAGCCAGGTGCCCGCAGGCTAACTTGACTTTGACCAGTGCAGAGAAGGCATGACCTCAGGTGAATCGCTTGGCGTGTGTGTGTAGCCGATAGTAGTGTCGATATTATATTATTAATATATGGGAATTTGCACACGACTAGTGATTCGATTACGGTGCAGCTAATAATAAACTTTGTCCTCTGAAGTCGCGGTTCTTGTAATTTCTTGTCTGGCATTCACTTTCTAATCTTCTCTTCACAATCACATTTGTCATTACTCTGCCGTAATGGATTGCCTTAAGTTTCTTCCGCACATGATACAGGACATCCTATCAGACAACTGCTAGCCCATTTTCATTTTCGTATGCCCTTAGCCACTTATAATATCTGCGTCTGATCTCTTCAATCTTGAGTTTATTCACCAATAAAATCAGTAGTCTTTTTGTGTAGAGCTTATTTTACTCTCCATTTCTACAGCAAACAAAATTTCTATTTTTAGATGACCCAGATCATCTTCAGAGCTTCACATCTTAGTTCCTAATCTAGTGATATAAGCCTGACCTTGACGGACTGCAAGACATACTTCTCTGACCAAGATCTCTTGGATTAAAACAGTTATCTGCATCTCTTGTCCACGTACTTGACATACATTTCGATATAGTATATTCTGTGAGTCAAACAGTCACCGCTCGAGAAGTTCAGCTTCTATGCACTATCCTGAGACATGATGATAAATGCAAAATATGGGCCGTTATGACAATTCTATCTATGGCAGTATTTTAGGATTATGGGAAATGACAATTTATAAATCGGGCATCCTGGACATATTAAGTTCACGCCCTAAAAAAGTAAAACTCCGTATGGTATCGTAAATCGTTCCAAAACCAGACAAACCGCTGGCTCTGCCTCAGGTGTGCGCGTGTGTTAATGTTTGTGTCAGATAACGCATACTCTCGTAAGCCAACGAGACAGGAAGTTTCAGGTTGGCGCGAAGGTCTATCAGTATCACATTTGTGGGACAAACACAACATCTTGTTTTAGGGGTCAGGAGTGGCATATGCCACGTCACATATGTATGTACGTATGTGTGCCAGCTCGGATACAACTTGTCTTGAGCCGTTGCCAACGTAGTACGGTACGTTTGTGAGATGTCTTTTGTGTGCCGATCTGACAGGGTTTCTATACAGACGCGCGGAGAGCAGATGCTCTCGCATAACAGGGAAGACCTTGTAGAGTGAACACGAACTTGCTGGAACCCATCCACTCAGTCGCGACCGGTAGCGTCAGTCTTTGAAATCATACCCTATGACAAGATTCAGTACCAGAATAACTGAGAGTTTGCACATTAACGATGGGATTTCTTACCATAGGAGATCCCGTCGTTAACATGCAAGTTCTCATTTCATAGTATTGACAGTGACGAACAGTCAGCACGTATACCAGTTCATAGTGAACTAAGATCACATGATATGATACGCGATAAGGGATTATAAATAGATTAGATCCGTTATTTTCTTCATTTATCTAAGTCGGTCAGGATACCATCTTCTTTCGCTCGCAGCACTCAAAATTCCGCGCATTTCCATGCCCCATTTCGCGGTATACTATGAACAGGCTCTGTTGTCGACGGTAGTTCTTACTATAGATCAGAAAAACGGAGAAAGATGGTGAGAAAGAAGAAAAGAGAGAAATGATGGATACTGACAAAGAGTATAAAACGGTGTGTTGTTTGTTTACATGAAAACAATAAAAAAATGTTGATGGACACACACGCGCGCACACACACACACACACACACATATACACACACACACACACACACACACACACACACACACACACACACACGCACGCACGCACGCACGCATGCACGCACGCGCGCACGCATGCACGCACGCGCTCGCAAGACACGCAAAAACACACACTCACACAAAGACAGAGAGATCAGAGAGAGAGAGAGAGAGAGAGAGAGAGAGAGAGAGAGAGAGAGAGAGANGATGAATTAGAAGAGAAAAGACCACAACGACTTATTACAGTGTTATCACAGAGCGATACCATTCTCCAACCACTGCCAGGAATCATGATACTCTTAATGATAAGATACCTTACCAACACTGCCGACTACTTCCGAATACACATCTCATCCACCTGTTCATCGTTACCTTTCTATACATCTTGACTAGAGCCGTGACACACATTTCACTGTCAATTTCACTTTAAATCAGTTTGGCACTGGATTAATTCATTCCATTACACAATGGACTCCTTCGCTGAGGCCGTTGTAATGTGGGGAGTGGGTAGGCGGGGGAGGGCAAAAGGAGGTGCTGAGCCCGATCCCCAAAAGTGGGATGTACTGTCTGGTTGAGCTCTTCGCATTCTGAGATGTAATGATAGGGTCTCTACTACTGTACTGTTTACATGAAACTCAATGTTTGTGGCAATTTCAGTTAAAAATCATTTTGGAATTTATAAATTCATTCCACTATTTTGTTGGAGGAGTGAACGGAAAGGGAGGCAGGGGGGTTACCAAGAACGGAAATATGTCAGAGGTATTTGCGATGTCCGAATCCTCCCTCCGGTCTAACAAGTCTTAGCAACAGAACAAGCCAGCACTCAGGTCTTATGGCAGGGTTTCCAGACATCATTTTCGAGCCGGAGCCAAGTCCCATACGAAAAGAGCCAAATCGTGTCTGGGAATGGCCAAATGGGGCCAAGATTTGATATAAGACAAGATATTTACTACGAACTGTCTGTGTACTGGAAAAATGTTGCTTTCATAGTTATCATAAATCTTTTTACAAACATAAGAACAACATAAAACAATGACTGTTAAAGAGGCACAGTCTGAGATCGCCCTTTGACTCGTCTTCATTGGGAAATGTTGACAAAAGTCCGATCACTTCAAATACCAAAACAGTCTGAAAGCAAAATAAGTGCTTTTTGTAAAGTCAAATTTGACCTAAAATCTGTCGGAGCCAAAAAAACACAAAAAAACCAAAACCAAAGAGCCAGTCAGTTATTTGGGAGTCACGGGCTTTTAAAAAGAGCCACAAATCTGGTATCTGACTTCGAAAGAGCCAAGTCTGGCAACTCTGTATTGTATGCACAGTATCATACAGCCAGTGTAAAGAGAGACGACTAGATGTTCATGCTTGCGCCAACCATCTGCCCTCCCTCTTCAGCCGAATAAGACAAAGGTATTAAAAAGCCCGGGCCATTTCTCTAACCTTTTAGCCCATCCCCGTTTGGTAGCGTCGAAAATTTGAAGAATGCCACGTCCACTCTTTGAGGCACCAATTTCCGCTAGGGAGCAGCCACTCCCCATTGTTTTCCTGGGCCTCCCACGAAGAGAGTTCCATTGGAGACTGGTGACCACTAGTGACATTCTTTCCTTCCTTCTACCATTCTTCCTTCTCAGCTCTCTGCTTCCGGTTGTCATTGCTGTTTTTTACTCAATCGTTCTGGATGGACCAAGTCCATGCGATATTCCCTAAGAGTGACCCAAGAATGCCTGGAAATCAAGCAAGACATCTCTCCCTTTTCAGCTCTAGATTCTTTTCTCTGGAATCTGATGATAATGGTGATGCTACTATGTCCCTTCACACTCCTTTGTTTTGTTTCTCTGTCTTTAGTTCATACTGAAACTGCTATTCTTACTATGGCTGCTCACATCGCCACCTCTACTATTTTCACCCCCATAATTACCTCTACATCTATGTACACAGTATGTATACACATCTTTTCTTCTACAACCAGGCCATTACTGCTGTTGAGTTTACTATTTCATTTGGCGCTGATGTTAACAGCACTACTTCTACTTCCACTACAAGAACAAAATTACAACAACGCAAGAACTTCCATCTCTTTTACGCACGACACTCGACAATGAAGTCTTTCTCTGCCTACCACACTACTGTCTGTCATAGCCTATGATCATAATCATGCCGATCTCCTGCGCGGCTCCTTTGTACTTACTCACACTCTCCAGTAGATACATAAGGTTCACCGTCAAGCAACTTCCTTCCCTCATATTCTCACCACCACAGAACATCCACCAAAATATCATCCCATCAGCATACTCTTTAAAACCCTACCAAAATGCCGCTGTAGTCATTCTAGTTAAAGATAATCGCTCTACCCTGTACATCAAACTCCAAAGTACATAAGACTTACCGTAGAAGTCGTGATAACTACAAAGCCCTGAGGTCTACTTGCTCAGCAGGTTTGAGCGCCACGGAAAGCCAGATGGCTTCACTCACGCGCGCCGCGATAATCGTTGTTTGTAAGATAGAGACTACGATAAAGGCGTGTTGTTGGCCGGAGCCTGTAAATATTGGCACCCCTCGGTGTACAATCACCGAAAAACACGCGTCTTTAAGCCTCGGGATGGCAGCAAAACGCCAGACCAGTTTTCGTTTCTTTTTCTTGGGTGCTTAAGTCGAGAAGTGGCTCTTGGACTGACTTGAGACGTAGGCAACAGAATGAGATGGCCGATTACTCCTGATTAATTTACCATCTATGTTGGCAAACACAGATGCCGTAGATGGGTGTGATTATGTGAGTGGGCTGTCAATCATGACGGGGGTGAGCGCTATGCGAGAGTATCTGTGGGCGCGTGTGCATGTGTGCGTGTTTGATTTTTTTTCTTACTGGCGTAAGGCGAGTCTGGGCAGTAGGTTTTGTGTTGACAGTTTATTTAGCGTGAAGGTCAGTAAATACTTCTCTCTCCAAACCAGTGAGCAAGGTTTATATGGATTACAGATATCCAAGGCTGCTAAGTGTCAGGAAGAAGCATAACAGCGAAAATAAAAGCACTTATGCAGCATGAGTTGTAACAGTTATTGACTCATCTCTGTGCGCTGCTGGCCAACGCATAGTGTAAGGGAGAGACTGAGCACGAAGTAGAATACTCGAATCATTCTTCCGACAATGCAAATTCAGAATAGATCTAGGCCATCTGAACCGAGTTCCTAGCACTCTCTTTTTCTCATCAAAATCCTCCCTCATCCCTCCTCGCCCCACTTTTGGCGAGAAAAAAAAAAAGCCCAAAAAACAAAACTGCATAGAATCTGACTAATCACATTAGAGTAGCGTAAAATGGCAAGTTGTGTATAATAGGTTAGAAGCGTTCGAAAACCGGCCACGTGGATTACATTTATACTTTAGGGCCTTAAATCAAAGACCAAACTGACACAAATAAACAATCAGTAACAAGTTTATTAACTATGCCCAGGCCGTTAAGAACATCGTGTCCATAAATCAATTTCCGGCGAAATTTGAGATTTTTAGATGACTGTGTCTCAACAAAAGACCTAAATGCATCATATTATAATTATCGGGAACTTAATATCAAAGATCGCTGGTGACACCATGCAAGCTTAATATTTATTTGAATAAAAAAAGGAAAAAATCACTTATCTGGACATATTTCATTTCCAACTTTGAAGCAATTCATAGTTGTGCGAAAAGCAACAACACGTTGTTCAAAGATAACAATATTACTCTATATTTGCATTACCTAAAACAGCTTCAAATTCCCAAATATGGATAAAATGATAGCAAAACAATAATCAATTTAAATAGTCAAAACACTTATAATAAGGACTTTCATAACAAAAGCCCGCATTATCAGTAAGGCGCTGAAATTGATGATAGCGAGCTGTGAAAAAACACTTGTCAATCATAGCTACTCTCATTGACTAGACTAAGGAACAAAAAAAAAAAAACAGGTTAAGACTACATTACTTAATTAAAATGTTTTCAGTGGTTCAGGACGTTGTTGGATCATATTCAGTTCTCAGCAATATCATCCTATACGACAACATTTATATTTATAAAAAAAAATATATCATTTTCGTTCATCATGTGCATATTGACAGTAAATCTCTGTGGACTTCTGCCCGAAAGTCTTGTTCAGACAGTTTGGACAAGGAAACTTTCTACCGTTGGATTATGAATGAGAAAACTGCCTGTCACAACATTTTGTACAGACAAACACAAAGAGCACGTATTCAGGCAATATATTGGCACACTTTTTTCAGTTTTGGTTTTTTAAAAAATTATAAACAAAGCAATCCACGGGCCTTACGTCAGTAAAAAAAAGTTTCTGAAAGCGGTTATAAGGAACGGTAATTGGCACTATAAAATCTCAGCCCCAGTGGAGTAGGTGCGCCGTGTAAAAACAAAAGCTCGGAGCTCGGAACATTTATTTATAATAACATGTGAAGTTGGCGAATATTCTTGCAATGTGTTATGAAATAATATTATCTTCACCACCTTTGTATATTTCTTGTTATCCGAATGTTGGCTTATCTTTGCTGACGCAGCTCCGTGTTTCGTTGTTTTACACCCAGTGTGAATAAGCTGTTAGGATGCCAGAAAGGGACAGCTGTGAGACGGGATTTTTATTTTATTCTGCTGAACTAAGAGCAATCTATAATCTCGCCTACAGTGTGAAAAAACATATGGAGCTGTTGACGCAACATGGCCACAGTCGCTTTGAAAAGTACATGGAGATTTTTAAAATATGGACACCGTGGAATAGGCTTGAAACCTCTTCTCTCTTCTTTTTGTCCTCCTTTCTACCTCTTGTTTTTTTTTCTTAATTTCTTTATGTTTATAGAACAAACAGAATCAAATCGCAGTGATTGTGCAATGTTCCGAAATGTATCTCGTCTATGTATGCTTACCTATGTATATCTGAGAAATGAATTTCAGACTGTTACAACTGGATTTCTTGTGGAGAAATAATGAATACAGAAAATATGAAAAATAAAAAATAGCTCAATCGGCCTTTGTAAACTCTAAATTCGGGGTAAAGTAGAGTGCAAGCTAAATTGTAGAAATGTTGAATAGAGATTAATTGTAGTTTTATACAGGTAAATGTGGAAAGTTAGGAATAGTTCAGTCGTCTTTTGGAAACTGTAGTGTCGAGATCGTGTGTAAGTTAAATTGTAGAAATACCGAATAGAGATGAGGTTTAGTTTTTTTGATACATACAGACACGAGGAATATGAATGGCGCAATCGTCCCTTGGGAACTGTAATGTCAAGATCGTTTAAACTAAATGTCGAATAGAAATGTATTGTAGCTTTATTATACAAGAAGACAAGGAGAAATGAGGAAACGAAATGGCCTAGTCATCTTCTGGGAACTGTAAAATGGCCATCAGGCTCTCCGCATGCAGTGCATGTCCGACAGAAAGTTTAGTTTTCTTCAGAAAGATGCAGTGTGGAACTTAAGAGAAGCTCTGCCATTTCTTGGTTCAGTAAAGATCCTGTTATGAGACATGGATGTAGTATAGAAATATAGTATAGTCTTACACATAGGTAAGGTAGATTACTATAGAGAGTAGCCTTGCCAGGTCATGGTAACCATAATGTAGAAATCATTGCATGGTTTTAAGCCATGGGTGTATTGTAGAAATGAAGATGTAGAATAATCTTACACAAAGGCAATGTAGATAATATAAAGTGTCGCCTTGTCAGCTCTTGGTAACAGCAATGTAGAAATTATTGTAAGGTTATGAGTCAATGAAGGGTAGAAATGTTTATTTAGTATCGACTTAAACCGACTGATATAGCAGATAGTACTAGGAGAAATAGTCCTGTCAGCTCTACGTAAATACATTATACAGATCATTCTAAGGAACTGAAACACGGATGTAGTGTAGAAATGTAGATGTAGCATATTCTTAAGTAGATATAGTAGATGATTTTATGAGGACTAGCTCTGTCAGCTCTTGATAACTGTAATGTAGACAAGTGCAGAAGCTCTGTCATCTTTTGGTAAATGTAATATAGACATCGTTGTAAAGTTTTGAGTCGATGAAGTGTAGAATTATATAGATGTAGATGTAGTATAGACTTTAACGATTATGAGAAGTAGTCTTGTCGTCAGCTCGGGGTAAGTATACGATAGAGATCATTGTAAAGATATGGAAAATGAGCGTAGCTAGAAATGGAACATGTTCTTATATAGATGTAGTAGAGAATATGATGAGGATTAGCTCTGTCAGCTCTTAGTAAGCTGTAATGTAGCGATCATTGTAAGGTTATGAACTTTGGATGTAGTTAGGAATGTTGATGTAGCATTATATAGATGTAACAGGTTATTTTTTGAGGATTAGCGCTTCCAGCTCTTGGTAACTGTAATGTAGAGATCACTGTAAGATTGGAAACCAGGGATGTAGTGTAGAAATGTAGATCTATTACAAAGACTTACACAGATGTAGTAGATAGTATTATGAAGAGTAGCCTTGTCAGCTCTTGGTAACTGTAATGTAAGATTATAAGCCAGGGATGTAGTGTGGAGATGTAGAGCAGTCTTGCCACCTCCTGTGCAAACAGCAGCGCCGTGCACACTCAGCCCGTTTATTTCTCTTCCCAGCATGACTAAACCTGGCACCAGTCTCGGTGCTAGGGGCCGTCATGACAGGTGGCGCTGCCGCAGGGGCGTCGCCGGCCCACCGAATTGGATAGGGCCGAAGATCACAAATGTCGGAACAACCCAGCATATCGTTAAAGTTTCACAATTCAAAGAAAAATGAATGGTGATTGGAATACTAGACTATAGGTCAACTCAGTTGCAATATTGTTGAAATATTACTGTACCTACTTGGGTAAAAAAGGATTGTCAAAGAGTGAATAAGAAGAAACAAAATAATGACGTCATAATGCTGGCCATTTTGTCAGAGAAGTGAGGGAATAAGTAGGGAAACTCTTGAAAGATGATCCATATTAATTTCACTCTAGTTTAACTCAAAGTTATACTATTATTGCAAGAGCCATTACGTGAGGTAATTTTCACGATAAACACTTTATTGCGAAATATGAACACCCTCTCTCTTTTTCTCCCCCCCCCC
>JAWQUT010000214.1:1095147-1113726 GCA_033807755.1 Ellobium chinense
CCCCACGCCCTCCTGTCGCGCCCCCTCCCCGTCTCCGCCTTATTACGCCTACCCTTCTCACTACCACTCTTAACAAATTGACTCCCTGTCTGTTTTAAGTGCGTGTTCCGTAACTTCCAAATCTCCGCACGTTTCATCTCCTATTAGCCCCCGCTTTAAGGTGCTATTCGTCCGTATTACCGTGGTTATAAATCTTAATATTATACCTGTTTACCATCTTCACGAATTAGTCTAGTAGTCATGTGTAGGGACAGGGGCGGATACTAACTTTAACCACAGCCAGAGGCGTATCGCGAGAGGTGTCACAAGTTTATAAGATTTATTTTAGTCTTGTTAATATATTATGTATCAGTAATGGTGATGAGGATAGGTACTTTGTAGAGGCTGCTGCTGTTTACTTTTTTCTGCTATAGACGTATTGGGCTTTTCGCATGATACTCGTGATTAGTAAGTTAATTTCTGATTGTGTGAAGTCGTTGTGTGCATGGAAGCCTCTCAAGAGAATGTTTGTACCAACTCACCACGCAGCGAAACAACTAAAAATCTTGCACGCAGGCGATGACATTTTAACTGCCTGGTCCCACAGGATTTCACTTCGTCCTTATCAACGGATCTTGCCCCGTCCCCGTGAGTTCTCTAGCACTGTCCTCACAGCATGTGCGTTTTTGGCCGAAGTGATGACAGCGCGAGAAGTCTGCACACATTGTACTATCTCGGGGTGACCGTTGGGAATCCACCAGCGAAAGGGGGATTTTTTTGTTTTAAGGAAATAGATTATAGAGATTTCTACCACGTTAAGTTGACCCATCTTTTCAACCGATGCAAATTCGTGAATACGATACAGAGGAACTTAGCATCCCTGGTTATGTTGTTGATATTTTTCAATGTCTTAAATTGTTGGAACGAATGTCGTGACATTTTATTTATAGAAGAGCATGAGACTGAAAATCTGGTATAATTCAGTGTTTATATATCGTCACCGTCCCCTAATACTGTCGTAAATGCAAATCTACCAATAATCAGTTACGACAGTGTTAGGAGACGGTGACGATATTATGTTGATATTATTGTAAGCGTCCTCCGTGCTTTCTAGGCGAACGGTATGGTTCTGAACTGTAATCGATTTAAATAGATCTCAGTAAGAGAATTTTGAGATCTTGCGCATTAACGATGGGATCTCTTACCATCATAAGAACAACAATAACACTGCATTTTGAACACTACTAAGGGTGCATTCAGCATCGATTCACTAATGTAATTCTTACGACGGTAAGAGATCCCATAGTCAGTGCGAAAGCTCTCAAATAATTCTTTGTGACTGTTCTGATGACAAGTATGACCGCCTGGTACATGATTTACAAGTCCAGTGAAAAGAATACCTTCAAATCAGCTACAGATATACGGAGCATAGAATGTGGGTATCTTACAGTAACATACACGTAGAGGACTATGAGGTCACATTTTTTTGACTGTTGCAGCCGTGGCATGTCATCAGGTTACAATAATGTGATGCAGTATGGGTTCTGCAAACTTCATGAAGAAAAAACTTAAGAGCACAGGGGAACAGGTTGATTTGTAATGAAGTTATTCCATATTTAATAGTCCTATTTCAGAAAGTCTCTCTTTGTTCTCCTGAATTAGCAGCATTCGAACATCAGCCCAAACCTTCCAGTCTTTAACCTTTAATTTCTACTAGTGTTATCTCCCATCAGCGATAGTTGCATGCCTCGGCCCCATTCTGTTCATCACACCACATGTTGAAAACCACTGACAAAACACTGGGGCCATGCCGATGAGTACTTTTGTGCTTACCCCTAAAGCGGGCAGACAGACATTGCTCTCCAATCTGACTAGTATCGTACATTCTCCGCACTAGCGAAGCCCCGCGATAAAACACACGTGAACAGGCGTTCACGACATGTAGGCACGTCATTAGTACATAGCACCGTCCTGACTGACTCCAGTGAGCAATCGTTGATCCTGGCCGTCTTCTGGGGGTACGAGGTACTCTGTAATAGGCACAGTGGCAGGATGAAAGAAGAGAACTGACCCATCTTGTAAAACCAGAACCCCGTCTCTAAGAAGATGAAAAAAGTGACCAACTACCTGAGCTCCATATTATTACTATCGTATTGCAAAAGTTAGAGCAGGATGATTGCCAACAGTGAAACCAAAACGGGTAATAAACGAACCTATTGGCCACTTTTCAGGAAAAGACCGCATGCGCCAAAACCACAGATTTACAGAAGACGAATAAATCAACAATGACTACGAGCCTCGCTTTTATTTATCAATTAATAAGTGGCGTGTCTATGGCTGGCCACATCGAAACCTATGAAAGTGTCGGGAGAATAACCGAGATGGAAATGATATGGCGAACAATAAGCGCCGATCAAAGCTGCCAAAAAGTGAATTTGACCTTCTTTGGCGTGTTTTTCTTGAAAACGGCAGCTATTTCTAATTAAAATGAATGACGCAAATAAAAGTTTAAAAAAAATATTCTATGCTTTGAGTTTATATAGCTGTCGCCATCTTTTCCATTGTTTACCCCCGCGATTACATTTGACCTAGATAAGCGCGGTATTCTACGCTTCCCTATCTCCCTATGGAAGGTCCCTGATGAAGCCGCAACTGAAGCATAGCAACATACCAGACCAAGAATTGATTTACATGGGAGGAATTTGCTGACAGCTGACTTGTACTCAACAACACCTCTCATGTATCTTTTACCAGCGCTTAGAACATTGGCATGCTCTTACCTCATAAGCCGTGGAGCCCTTTAAACTGTTTGTTTTCAACACAAAACAAATACGTTATGTCTATCGCTTCCTGGTGAATATATTATGGGATTTCTCTTTCCATAGGTTTAGATAGATATTAAGGGATTTTATTAAACAACTCATTGCAAGATGGTTGTTCCTCAAAGCCCATATCGCTCAGTCATCACGCATTTCGGTTGTACGGTCGATACTACGACATACTTGTATTGCTGGCAGATGAGACAGAAGGAAACGAATGAGAGGAGAAAAAGAACGAGGAGAAGGAGAAGGAAAAAGGAAAGAACAGCAACTGCAGGTAGATAAAAGAAAAAAAAAACAAAAAACACCAGGCACATAGGTCTTTGTCGAAGGGTCACTTGCATCATACGTTTACCATGAGGAATACGCAGACACAGGAACTCAGTTATGAAAACCAACGACTGCTTAACCATAGTAACATTTTGAGCGGAATACATACTACATAGTACCTTGTACTATTACAATTTATGTAGGTCGTACAGGGTAGAGATTGGCGGCTACAAATATGTATAGAATAATGGGTGCGGGGGAGACAGGGGGGACGCCAACAATAACAACAGCAGCAGCAGCAGCAGCAGTAACACCTACACTTCCACTGAGGAAAATTTCCCAGGGTCTTCCATCGTTTTGGAATTCGGCTTTAATCGAGGTACTGATGTGGATGAACTTCAAAGGGGCTTAATGGAAGGGGTAATATCCTGAGTAAGGTTATCTCCTCATTTTTATTGCCACCTTACAAGAATAGCTGTAGCACAATATGATTTATTGTTTAGAGACAGGAGACACACGACGGGTTTTCTCCTCTCCTCTCTTCTTCTTTCCTTTCTTCTCATCTCCTCTCTTCTTTCTTCCCTCCTTTCCTCGGTTCTCCCCTTCTCTTCTCACCTTCCTCTTCTTTTCTCTCCTCCACGTCCATCTCTTTTCTTATCGCTCTCCTCTCCTGCTCCTTCTCCATTTTCTCCTCCGGGTCCCCTTTCTTTCTTTCTTTCTTTTCTTTCTGACCTCCTTTTTTACATTCCTCGTAATTCTCATCCTTCCATGTTTCTCTTCTCCTCCTTCCCACTTTTCTCTCACCCATATCATCTTCCCTCTCTCATCTCCTTTCGTCCTCAGCTCTTTCTCCACTTCTTTCGCCCCCTTTCTTTCAGCTTCCTCTTCTCTCCTCTTCCCATCCTCTTGTGTATCCCATTTCATCTTTCTGACCTTTCTACATTTTCCTCTTTCTCCTAGATTTCCTCCTTCCATTTCTCTCTTCTCAAACCATTTCCTTCTTTCTTCCCACTCTCCTCTTCTCCTACTCAGCTTTACCTCCTCTTCCTCAACACCCCTTTTCTCTAGCTTCCTCTCCTCCCCTCCCCCCCCCTCCTTCCCCATCCTCTTGATTATCCTTTCTCATCCTTCCAGTTTTCTGTTCTTATCATCCACTTTTGATTTTACACCCTTCTTCATCAAACGTTCCCCAGCGCCTTGGAGACAGATTACGATCTCCGTTATGATTCTCACGATATCGAAGAGCGTTACACCAAGTCAATTTTTACAAGCTCTGAACCCGGCACGCTGAGGCACTCCTTGCTCATCAAAACCTCATCAAACCTCGAACAGCCTCACAATGCCAACAATAAGAAAATAAACGCCTGACAGAGGGAAATGACATAGACAAGCTAAGAATGTGACCTAAAGCATCAACAAATAGACCCGGGGTGAGCTATCAAATGCAGGGATCGGTGGTACTTTGACCTACCGGAGATGTAACGTAACAGCGTTAGAAAGCATACACATCGATGCAGGGGCGTGTAATCTGGAGCTCAGATTGTGGATGGGTGAGAGTTTTAACTGTGATGCATTGTAACTGTTAGAAAGAGTGCACATCTACTCAGGGGCAGTAGCCAGAATAATTATTGTGGATGGGTGCAGGTTTACTGCATTAGAACTTGAAAGTGTTACAAAGTGTGCATATTCATTACTCAGGGGCATTGCCATGTTCTGAAGTTGTGGATGATTGGAAGTTTACTGTGATGCAATGTAACTGCTTAAAAGAATGCATATCTATTCCGGGGCCTAACCAGGGGCTGAGATTGCTGATAGGTGCAAGGAAGGTTACTGCAATGCAAGGTAACAATGCTGAAAAGCATGCATATTTATTCAGGGGCGGAGCTAGAGCTGGAATTGTGGATGGGTGCACGTTTTCTGCTGTTCAACGTAAAAGAGTTGAGAAGCATACACGGGCATTTAGAGTGTAGCTACGAGCTGAGATTGTGGATAAATACACGTTTGGTGCAATGCTGCATAAAAGTGTCAAAAAACATGCACTTTTATTCAGCGGTGTAACCGGGAGCTGAGATTGTGGATGGATGTTAGTTTACTGCGACGCGAAACCGTAAAAAACGTTGAGGATATACACAGGTATTCAGGGGTGTAGCTGCAAGCTGAGATTGTGGAGTAGTATACGTTTAATGCGATGCAGCATAAAAATGTTGGAATGCATGCACTTTTATTCAGGGGTGT
Source organism: Ellobium chinense (assembly GCA_033807755.1). Taxonomy (NCBI): domain Eukaryota; kingdom Metazoa; phylum Mollusca; class Gastropoda; order Ellobiida; family Ellobiidae; genus Ellobium; species Ellobium chinense. The sequence goes on from JAWQUT010000214.1 coordinate 1,100,451, forward strand.
AACCAGGAGGTGTGAATGTGGGCGGATGCGAGTTTACCAAGACGTAGCATAACAGAAAGCATACATCTGTCCACATTTGCAGCGAGGAGCTGAGAAGGTGGTTGGGTATATGCATAAAACTTAGCTTTTGCCCGTGTCATAAATACAGTGCAAACTCAGTGACATGAACTGGAATTTTAGGGGACTAATCTAAAACTTAGAATTTCCGAAGGTGTTCAAGTTCATTAGTAAAATTTGAAAATATGGGACACGGTTTTAGAACATATTAGCTCACTTGACTGTTGAGGTTTAAGGTCTTGAGGTCTTGATGACCTCTTGACTTTGCCTTTCTGTAGGTTTCCTCGGTTAGTTTCAAGCAACCGCACCATTTCAGTTGCGTAACAATTTCCGAACCCCAGTGGCAAAGACAATAACAATCGTTTATTTACTCATCTACAGCTCTGGCTCAGTATTGCTCTTTTATCAGCTCGTAGATAATACATGCGTTCTACGCCAACTCAAAAAAAAACTGCGAAATGTTATTACAAGTACACAACCCTTCATCTTAAGGCAGTTGCGGCGGCATTATCACTGCGTCCAAGGAAATCTGTCAGAGATTTGAGAGTTTGCGCATTAACGATGGGATCTCTTGCCATTGTAAGAATTACTTACGTGCACTGGTGCGGAATGCACTCATAGAATAGTTCAACATACAGAGTTAATGTGATTCTTATTATGGTAAGAGATCCCATCGTCAATGCGCTAGCTCCCAGTTATCTGTGAGCGTTTGTGCCCCTGCTATTCCCCCATGTTCGAGGTCAGAATACACCCCTGAGCTGATCACTATCTAAGACTGCGCTCAGAAGGCTTATGAAAATTTCATGCTTGCGTGCCACGGATCATGAGCGTAATCAGAGAGTCTTCCATATTTGTTGTTCGTTTTCTTCTTCTCATCCCTTCTTTCCCACCCCTTCCCCAACTTTCCCCGTCATTCCTCTAAAATTGAGTGTTTTGCCCCCAACTCATTGTTTTCTGTTTGGCTACTTATCTGACATAAAGTCTTGCCTCTGCTTTGTTCTCCTTTCCTTTCATTTACATTATGATAAAGACGATAATAAATATTGCCATTTCTTACTCATTTTCTTTTTTTTTCGTCTTCTTCATGTTTTCTCTCTCTTTCTCTCTCTCTCTCTCTCCCTCATTCTCTCTTTCTTTCTTTATCTCTCTCTCTTCATCGTAATGATCAAGATGATAACACACATAGCTCTTTCTCCTCTCTTCCTTCTCCCCTCTTTCTCTCCCTTTCAGAATCTGTCTAGTCTATCTTGCCCCTCACACATTTATTTCTTGCACAGTTTGAGGTAAGAATATAAACAAATATTTGAAGGTGTCGAAACTGGCGTCACCTTTCTCCCATTGTTATCTTTGAAACAAAAAATAGGGGGGGGCGGGGTTGTGGAGTGGAGGGCTGAGGGTTAAGAAGGGTAAACTAGGTAAATGTTGAGCAATTTGGAGGGGGGATGGAGAGGGCAGGGTTGAAGGAGTTGTTCTAACTATTGTTAGTATGAGGGTTAAAGCAAAGGGGCGGGCTTAGAGAGGTTGAACTGAGTAGGGATGGGTGTGTAGATCAGAGAACGGAGGGTAAACGCCTGGCAAAGTTAACAACGAAGAGATGACGAGATTGCACTGTTGGGGTACAAGTAAATGGGAAAATCATCATTTTCGTGATGGAATAACAAACCTTCCGTCACCATCATCACGTCAATTTCTTTGTTGCGCGTGTGCTGTGGCGAGAAAGGCGAAGACAGGCGAAAGGCGAAATCGGGACCATCTGTGGATAAAAATAAAGGGGAAAAAATTAAACGTCATATGTCCCCTCCATTATCTACGGTGTTTACATGTCGTTTTTGTTAAAACCTACCGATGGTATGAAGTGTTTAGGGTAATACATGGCCTAGTGCCAGTACTGAAAAGTGGAGGTAAAAGAAACAAAGAAAAGCAACGAGAAAAATTAAACCCACGACCGCTGCGTCATCGCTAATCGCCTTGCGTCTCTGAGCTTGGTATTTGTCTCACACAGAAACTATGAAGTCACGACAACATGGACTTCTATGAATATTATCGTTTCTTCTTTACTAGATCTAAGTGAAAAGAATGCTACAACACTGCCGCTGTATTCATCGAATACAAGGCAGGTTTCTTTAAATTCTTTATAATATATCAAATAACAAACCTAACTACCCCTACTGCAAATTAATATAAGCAGACTTAATAAAAGATTACGATAATCTTACATACCAATAGTTCAATGGTTTATTCATCGATAAAAGCCATATGCCTCGAATGACATGGAATAGTGATATAATCATAACAGCCAAATAACAAGTGGCAGATAACATGAAAGAATATTTGTGATAGTTTTCACATAAACGGACATCATATCAAAAAGCATGGTACGAACATTTATATGAGTCCAGACTTTAACTTCTACTTGTCTATGTTGCTTCCTTCTTTTGTTCGCTTAGGAAGTCGTCAGACATTTAAACGTTCCTTTTAAACATATAGCGACGTTCTGTAAATATAAATACCGTTTCACTTCTGTCATTCGGCAGAGAAATAAATTTTTGGGTATTTGCGACGATCTTACATACATGTATAACAACAGCAAAACTTGATTCAACAGCGTTGCTGTGTAAGGAATTCCTTACTTAATTAAGTTCGTCTGAAACAAGTTTACTCCCCATGCTCTCTGCGTGAGTGCAGCAAAAACACATGTGCGGTTAAGTCGTTAATTTATGGATGAGCAAACTTGAGGGCTCCAGTTGTATTTTTTATCAAAGTGCGAGTCAAAGGTAGGGTCGCACATATTCTCACGTAGATGGCTATAAGAAAGTAATAAATTCTTGCTTATGTCCTTGGGGATTTGTGCGCATGTTCGGTATTTTGTTTCTACTGTGTTTACTTTGAATGTAACATTGCATAGAGAAAAGTGTGTGAATGGGTGTGAGTGTGAGTGTGGCATATCGCAATGCAGCTGAAATCAGATAAAAACTGCATAGACGAGGAATGGTTAAAAAAAGAGACAAAAAAAGAAGAGAAGGGGGGATTAGCGATTTAGAGAGGGGTAGGATGGTAGTGGGAAGGGGATTNGGGGTGAATCCTGCTAATGCATGCATATATTATTAAGATTCCAGAACTTACATACATGTATTTCAACGTGGAGAGAAAGAAAAAAACTAGGGAGTAATGGTGAATCCACTATCTATCTATCTATCTATCTATCTATCTATCTATCTATCTATCTATCTATCTATCTGTCTGTCTGTCTGTCTGTCTGTCTGTCTGTCTGTCTGTCTGTCTGTCTGTCTGTCTGTCTGTCTGTGTTTATTTATTTATTTATTTATACATACGTGTGGGATCAAAAGATATGTTTAATTGTTTATCCAAGACTGAGTAAAGGATAGAAGCGTTTATAAACAGTTCCCGTAAGAAGATATCTATTCCAGAATATGATATGGGGAATAAAAATCCGGACTTTAAAAAACGGGGACTGGGGGAACAAAAGGAAAGGAAAAGAGGTGACATAACAAATGCTCAAGATATCTATATCAGTAAACAGTGAATATCTGAACTCTATCGTCATCCTCGTTGTCTTGCTGCCTTTGTTTTCTGTAACTTTAAAAGAGACATATGGAATCTTGGGGTTTCGGGGAGGGGGGGTGGAGGAGGCGGGTAGAGGATATTCTATCTGCTGGGGCTCAAATTCATACTTTACTGCCCCCCCCCCNCCCTCTTTTGCAGTAGATTAGGTTGAGACACGGATCAAGAGGCAGAACCTCTCAGGGTCTCAATACTCCTATAACTGACCCTGCGGAATGGAACACTCTCAGTTATTACGCATGCGCAGTCATCCGGGCATCGCACACCATAATCTTTACATCCGATGTCAAACTTCTCCATCACCAGTTGATTGGCTGATTATGGTCTAATAACTGGCTTGTACTGGCTGATGCATCTGTTACTTTCGGAAGCAAGATGTCATGTAGCAGTCACACTACTAGATTTATTTACAGTATATTTTGCCTGAATCGGAAGTGAGCTTTGTTGGAGTAGATTAAGTAGGAACGGTGTATTGTGTTTATGTTTTGTTGTTTCCTATTCAGAACTCTTGACCATTTCCATAATAACTCATACTGTCAGTTTGCATTCAAATACACCTTTAACTGGAGGTGATAATTTAACACGAGAGGGATAAAGGAAAGCTGAGTTTTGAAAAGTCAAAATGTCCATCTGGCCGCATGTTAATGACGAGATGCTTCTTTTTGCAACGAGGGTTTACTTCTGATTTGGACAACATAATGCAAGGGAGTCGCCATAGATGCACTCATTTTTTCCCTCTTGAGCAGCTCAACGGCGTGTGGAGATACAGCGTGTGGCTGTAAGGTGATGGTTGAAGGGCTTGCTTTGAAGATGGAGAATCGCATGAATAACTCATAAGGTCTGGGTGACAGGAAGAGACCGAGATTTCCTTTGGTCACGGAAACATTTTCTCAATGAATCCCAGTCTCTTACGTCTTCATCGACATGCATCACTGAATCGACATGCATTTTTCAAAAGTAGCGACCTTTCTAAAGGCATACGATGCTCGTCCAGAGAGAACGTCGTGGACGATTTTGACAAATATGGCCGCGCATTGGGACAATTCTTGGCCGCGTGCTGAGACGGAACTTTCTTGGTGGTCCTCACCCAGGGCAAATAAATATGTTCTCGGCTTGTTTGCCTGTCTCCCATGTGGGACAGCTCGCTCTAGGGGCCATAGATAGTGCCAAAGAACTAACCAACTAACCAAATGAGATGCGTTCCTGGCCGGGACTAGCAGCACTCCTCACTGTCTTAAGCCCACGTTCTTCTTTATTTTGGTGGCGGGGTTGGAAGGGGATGTCCATAAATTACATCATGCCGCTTTTAAGGATTTATGATGCCTATTCCACCCCACCCTTTCATTTTTTTGGTCTACTTTTTTTTTTCGTATATTCACCATTCATCCCTTTCCCTCTTCTGCTTAAAGAAAATATGACAGGTGTAGATCGCATTTTGATAGGTCACTTTGGCTTCAGATCTCATCGCGAAAAGCATAATGTTCACCCTCGTACTTCCTCTCTTTGCAAGCTTTTCGTCTGATGTCAGAAAGCCGTTTTCTCATTCTCCCTCACATTTTCCCTTCTGGCATCTCTCTCTCTCTCTCTCTCTCTCTCTCTCTCTCTCTCTCTCTCTCCATCTGTGTGTGCGTGTCTCTCTCTCTGTACTTTTCAAATTATTACGTTATTACTTAGCTTTTTTTTCTTTTTTTTAACATTGTGGAGCAAAAGTATAATCCCTTTATGGCACTATGTCAAAAAACCTAGCGAACTGTTCGATTCTTTGAAAGAGGGCAGCTCGTGTAGGATACTATAAATACCTTTAAATAACTAATGAACCACTCCCTCCGTTTCTTTCTCTCTCTCTCCTTTGTATGTAAAGATCAGTACTAACCTTCATTTACCATGGACTTTGAGGATGATCACGCCTACCGATAACCGAGACCGGTTACTGATAATCCCTAATTGCTAACATGCTCGCTGGACTTTTGATATTATCTCTTAGGAGCTGCAACTTTTCATTACCATTTACTAGCATGAGGAGTTTGCGCTGGGTGTGTCCAGACGTCTCTTTGAGGCTTCCGCGCTTTCGTACTAGTTTGGGGGAATACATAGTGATGGTGATGGTTGCAGGTGGTTGCCGGTGGTGGAGGTGGTTGTGGTGGTAGTAGTAGTCATAATAGCGGTATGATGGTCTCCTCTGTCATTGGTAGAGACAGAATATAATGCACTTTTAGCATCACCATGCTACTCTTTATCCCAAAAATTTGTTATCCTCTCCATCATTGTGACAAGGCACGCTCGGTATGCTGAGTCAATGGAGAGCTTATATTTTCAATTTCGGATTGTTTACAGAAAGTATGGCAAAGGTACGCATTAGCTTATGGCATTTTCTGGGATTAGGACTATTTTGCATGTAACGAATACAAATCAGATGTGAATTTCATGTCTAATTCGTAAAGTTCAATACGATCGTAACACTAAGAAACACCATCTGATCCCGAAGAGATTCGAATTTGTAAACAAAAATTCTCTAATGACACATACATCTCTGTTTTAATTCACCTCTGGCTCTCTCTCCATCATTCGCTTTTTCTTGTTCTGCCCTCGTTCGTTTGGAAATGCACAACTTGACCACGATCTTAAGTATTTGGAGGCATCTCATCCACTCTCCCATAAATTTTAGAAAATCTCTCTCCTCCACCCCGTCATTCTCTTCGATATCTCTATCAAGCTCCCTAATTCTTGCCCTCGCAAAGAATGTTGCACTTCTGTCCCCCCCNCCCCCCTTCAGTTCCATTCCACTACCAGGCACCCTCCCAGAGGCATTGCAAGATCTATGAGTGGTATGAAAGTTATGATCCTTGAACGTGACACACACGTATCAGAATCTTAACATCATATCTTTTCAGCCACTGGAACCGCAGCACTTCGCAAGAGCAGCTGTTTTTTTCTGTGTTTTGTTTTTGTAAAAAGGGTGGGACGAAGAAAAGAGAATTTATTCCTCTCTTTAGTTGTTTCTCTCATTTTTTTACCTTTGAGTTTTCCGTCCCTCTTCCTTTTCTCTCTCTCTCTCTCTCTCTTTCTCTCTCCCTCCTTGTTCATTTTATATTTAACAACAAAAAGAACAAAACTCGCTGCATCATCACATCTCGTGACGTCAACAATAAATAATCAAATCATCACCATCGACAATATCATAGCCACAGGCAGGACTGGGCAAGTTCCCCAAGAAAGTCAGCTCAGATAAAGTTCAGTTCACTACGGGGACAAAGCCCTAAGATCAAGTTTTGCTCAGTTTCATGAAAATTAAGTACCGGTAATTTCCAGATCAAATCAATCTCTTTTGTTTTCAAACTTGACCTTCGGATTCTGATTTTTCAGGTAGATGTGAATTGAAACGAAATTTGGGTAGGAAATTCAATTTCACATCAAACACCCAGAGCATCTACTGTTGAGATCCAGATCAGGTCGTCCAAAAATAGCTATTAAGCTCAGACCAAGTTCACGAGAGCTGAACTTAGAAGTTCACGAACTGCGTTCACATGATCTCAGTTCTGCCCTTACCTGACCACAGGACCCGGCCTCTTAGAATTGCCAGATCTGACGCCATATTATCAATATCAGACACGGAACCCTGCAGCCAGTGAACTGGAGCTTGTGCTGTTGCAACGGTTTTGCTGTTCTTGTCTGAAAAATCTTCTTTCCCCCTCCAACATGAGTAGTGATTAGTGTAAAAGCGGGGTTTTTAAAAATAACTTTTCCGAGGATATAGTCTTTGAGAAAAGTCGGAAATAGCTTTTCGCGATGATCGTATTTTCGAGAAAAGTTGGAAATAGCCTTGGACGAGGATCTAATCTTCGAGAAAAGTCGGAAATAGCTTTTCGCGACCATCTGATTTTTGCGAGCCACGTAAGATGATTTTCTCAGGTGTATATGTGAGCACAGAGCTCTAGAGTAATCCGGGGTTAAAGAATTTAGCACTAAAAACGGCAAACTGGCAACCCTGTTTCGCACTTACAGAAAAAAATATACAACTGATAACATCCAAATAGTGAACAGCAGCAGCTAGAAATAGTCGCATTATTTTGCATTTCCAATGCGGATTACAATTGGTGAAAAATTTTGAACAGAAAGAATTTCCAGAGTCAAGCTCAACTTGCGAATTTCGCAAAAAATAGTCCTCGCGAACATGAAAAAAACAACTTCTACAGTATACATCTCCAGGACCAACTGGGTCCAGTATTCCTCGCCTGCTCCTCTCCAACCCCAACCTCCAAAAGAACTGGCCAATGGCCAATCCGGTGATGGGCCTGCTCCAACCCCCCCACCCCTTTCCACCCCCCATCCCAGNATCCCAGTCCACTCCTATTCAGCTAATCTTAATCAATTTCCCCCCTGCTTTCTCCCTCTTTCGTCTTTGTTGTTGTTATAAATTTTCGAGCTCCCAGTCACCTCTGATATCAAATGATTTATTCTTATCCTGCGTCTGGTGGCTGCCGTCCCACCTAGCTCGTCCTTTCTCCCTTTCAGCATGCACGACCAGTCACAGAGCCAGTACCTGCACTGTATTTAGAAACGATAAGGATGCCATGGGCGAACAAAGCCGTATCTCTTGTGCTGCTTCTTTTTAAGGCTCACGGCACTCCCAGCACCAGAGATACTGATAAGTAAGGCAGTAGGGACTCACTTGTTGGATTCTCCTTTTTTTATCTACGGTCGATTCCGTTTAATCACAAGTCCTCGGGGGGCACCGAACGTTGTTATTAAAAGGAGCTGCGATTATCCAGCGACTTTAGTACGGAAATACAGCTTTATGTTACGTGCAAAATGTTGTGATTAAGCGTGGGATACAGCTATCCGAATTGAGATTAAGTGGATTCGTACGCATATATTTTCGGTGGCTCCAGGTAGTGGCATCATTGGAACGAAATGTGCCAAGACGTCTCCAGGTTTACCTCTGAGACAGTAATGAAATGATTAAAAAGTAAGTAGATTATACCAGAGATCTTCTTTTTTGTTGTTTTTGTAGATTAATGAAGTATGCGAGTTTTTGTAAGAAACATTTTTTGTAATAAACGTTGCAGTGTGCAGACCCTACAAGTTCAGTGATCAGTAGAAAGCCAGCGTGAAATCGAAGTCCGCAAGAGGCAGAAGAAGGTAAACCGCAATAAGGTTATAAAATCCTGGCATGGATCCTATATTATCAATTACAATAGACTACCGCGATTTCTGTAAATCTAATAATATTTATGCAAGGAGTCTATTCCTTGACTTTGCGCTGCCTTCCTGCCTTGTATCTAATGGTAAGCACATGAATATGCGACAGGCTACACAGAGAAAAATTCGGCTTAGCTTCTTATTCCAGTGAGCAGCTTTAGCTGGAAGTTTCCTCCCTTGCATGAAACGGTCTAGATGCCACACAGCCTTGTGTTTGTTGTTGCTGTTATTTGTTTGTATTTTTGGACACCCTACGCTATAAGACTACATGGTGACTGATGAATGTTGTTACCCACTCACGAAAGGTTGAGGCTACGCCTCTGCCACCAGGTTTAGTCGTATTCTGCTACTGTGATAAGGTGATGATATGCCTCACTAATGAGAGGTTTTCCCCTTAGTAGTTTTTTTCTGATCCTGACAGTAAAGGGGAGGAAGAGGTGCTGGCTAAAATGGTGAGCTTTTCAGTGTCCGACTATAGCACGATTAGACAGTAGTCTACCACCTGCCCGGCTTATCGGTAACGACGACGGCAATAATTGGATTTCAGTGTAAGAGGGAATCTGCCCTCAAAAAAAAAAATACTGAAGAAAGAAGCGGAGTGAGAGAGAGAAAGAGAAAGAGAGAGAGAGGTAGGAGAGGCGAGCGAGAGAGCGAGAGAGAGAGAGAGAGAGAGAGAGAGAGAGAGAGAGAGAGAGAGAGAGAGAACGCAATGGTGACTGAGGTGATTTTTGGCATTGGGGGCCGGGAAAAAAATGTGTAGCCACTGAGAACATATGAAACTAAAGAGGTGGCCCGGTAAAATAATGTAATGGTGAACTATTACGAGAGATGATTGAAAATTGATTGAAACCTAGAGTTCTAGGCACACTTGCTTATGAGGAATAGTTGCTGGTGTTCTTAACAACTCTGAGGGGAAAATCTTCATTCTCATTACAAAGCAATACAAAAGAGTGACATTTTTTTCCTTTGCTAAACTATGTTAATGTTGTTGATTAACAATTGGCTAGGGTAAACGCATATCATCTTTTCTTACTTTTAAGGTGGTATTTTACAATTAAATCAGTATCAATTATGGTACGGTAGACAATGGTTAAAACGAGCTCAGCGGGACGAAAGACTATATCCGGCTTAAACAAGGTTTCGATTTAGACAAGAGAAGTTGAGAAAGCTATTAAGTGCCCTGGTCAGCTTGGGTAATAATTATGTATGCCATGGCACCTATGAATAGATGACAGATGGGCGTTATGTAGCCCGGAACAGTAGACGGTTTGATATTACTGTGGCAACTGCTAATCTTGTGAAGGTTATATCTCAGGAACCTGTCTCATCAAAAGTACTTTGCTCCTGATACATTCACCACATATCAAGTTTCTGGACGTCAGTGCTGACTAATCACTGAAGAAAATATGAACAGTTATAAGGTGAATATCATCAAACGATGACGTCAAACCAACCACACCTAGACAATATTCAGATCAATCATTTCAAAACAATGGTTTGCGACTCAGTTCTTGTACTGATTTGTACTACTGTAACTCATAAGGTGGCTGGTATCGCCTGCGGATAAAGTCGTAATTTCCGAAAACAATGAATAACCGTTCTAATAGTAAAGCCCAGGAACTGAATTCATATAAAGCCTATTCATTTCATAATGAGGCAATCTACATCAATGACATTTTATGAATCACCATTTTCGTCAGTGCCGAGTTGCATGGCGCAGAGACACATTGAATCATATATCTAAAAACTAATCGTAAAACATCGTTAATTCGCCGGTTGTTGATGAATTTGCTGAATAAAAGTTGCACTGCTTCCGTTGGTCAGCGTTCACTGGTCAAAGATCGCACCAGGCGTTCATGTTTGTCATCGGTAGGCCTATGCACAGTTTTATTAGAAAAATCCCAGTTCCGGCAAGCAAAGCCCTTTAAATGATATCCAATGTAATCACTGTAACAAAGACACATTTCCTTTGTGGATGAATGAACATCATCTATCTCATCTTATCTTATCTTATATTGTTACTAGTCGTAAAATCCAGTGATATTTCTATGGGTAATGACACGATCTCTTTAAGTAAACAACAGGGTAGCCAACCAATCATATTTTGAAAACCCTTGCCTCGGAGGCAACGATGTCAGAGGGATACAGGAAGAGGACAGGGATAAATAAGCAAAGGCTGGATATAAACGCACATCTTCTCTTTTTAAGCTCAGAGGTGAGCGAAACCTGAGCCGAGTTAGAGTGGCGGTAGATCAGCTTTGTGCAACACGGGTTCTGGAGTCCTGCCATCAAAGATCATCATTATCAAGAGGTGAAGGATCGTAGAATGTTGGAACATAGAATAATACACTAACTACGGTGGAAAAAAAGTCGTGTGCAGTATATATTTCACATCATTAAGACAATTTTTTATTATTTGCTGGGGGGTGGTGGGGGTAAGGAGGGGGGCACAAACAAGCTAGAGACGGCCCACACATGTAAATTATTCCGATATTTTGCAGCCAAATGTAATTTGCAGCGCGTATATTTATATTGTTCTGACAGCAATTAGTGTAAGACTTTTTTTGTGATGACAGACAGGTCAGAACTGGTCGGTGGAGAAATAGAAGATACCTGCTGAGACTTATTATAGATTTTTTTTTTTTCTCTAATGAGATACCTAGGACATGGCGTTAAATTTAGAAAGGTGTAGATTGTGAAAATTAGTTTTCCTTTGTATTTTTAAAATTATATACCAGCTGAAGTGTCCCGGTGTCACCAGGGAATGGGGAAAGGAAGAGGGCAAACAAACTTATGTTATAGCTTCATGCATTCATGCTGTCTTTCTTTAATTAGAATTATTGTGATCTAAATTATTAAGAACCAAACATGAAGAAGGACCACCTTTAGAGCAAAAGGAGCTTGCATACAAAATTTCACGCAACTCTGGGGAGTAATGACCGCGGAATGGCTCTTCAAAACCTGAGCGAGTTTGTTGATTTTTAATTATACTTGTCTGCTTTTTGCAAAAATGGAAGAGAATCTGCTGTAGACGGTTTGCCTGTGAATTTCAAGTCTTGAGTTTTCTTCTTCACCATCACACTTACTAACCTGCCGTTCGCTTTCTGATCTCCATGATCGAAGAATGGCGGGCCCAAAGCTCTCTCTCATGGCTGACTATGTGTTCTACTGAGGGGTCCCTGATGTGAGCTTAGGAATGGATGATCAGATGTTTGTTAAATCTAGGTAGACTACGGACTCCTCATCAGAGTGAGGTAACCCAATTGACTGCCCTTTTTTATATAACCTAATATGGGGGAATTTATTTGATACTGAATGGATTTCGGGCTCTATAGTGGGAGTCACCCAGTGTGAGGTTAATTGACCTTTGGGCGTCTACTGTAGTTAGAGACCCCGATGTGTGATCCGTTAGGACTCAGGGTCTCTATTCTCCCCTGATGTAAGATGATGTGGGCTCCAGGCTTACTAGGGAACAAGTGATACTGAATAGGTTCCCTTCTAGAGGCTGGGATAAAGCCCAACAGAAGGACACTTCGGTATTCATAACCTAATGTGACGCTACCCCTTCAAAGTGTCAGGAAGTAAAAGAGCCAAAACACTTGCGAGACGGGGATATCTTCCTCTGAAGATATTCTGCTGCGTCGCTTTTCGGGTAAGAGTTTTCTATCTCTAGTGAGAGTTAGTTGAGCCTCAGGATCTCTACTTTAAAAGAGGAATCCTTAGAGTTTGTGACAAGACTGGGTCCGGGTTTTCTATTCCAGTAGGTGGCCCACGAATTGGAGCCGAGTAAACCCAAGGCTTCCTATTCTAGTAAGGACCCCTACCGAGGAGATGACAATTCAGTCATAATAATTACTATCCCAACCCTTTTCTACCTCTTAGTCGCCTCTCATGCCTGCCTATGTTCACCCTCGTCTTTCCATCTCCCATTGCATCCCTCTCACCGGGCTGAAGGATACGGGGCGACCCGGAAACTATTTTAAACGTCTTAATGTTCAAACCATCCGCATTCCTGGCATCGAAACAAGCCTTAAATTACGTCTGCCCCATCGTTTAACGAGACGGGTCCATAGACGGGTGAAAGAGCTCGCAGCGCGTCCGACAGGGAGCCCCAGCGCTTTGATTGACGTGCTCTATTGGCCGTTCTGTGTCTGTCTCATGCGGAGTCGTTTCTCTTCACTAAGCTCGTTCATCACTCTGACCTACTCCCAGTGCTCACTCGGCGAAGCTTCCAACGGCCAGGTGAGCAGAGCTTGCCCCCAAAGCGATGCAGGTCTCTATCAGGCCCTAGTATCGGAGTCTAACCTATGTCAGTCCACGTGGAACTTAGATAAGGAATGTCTTAATCTTTGGAATGACTGAGGGAGGTATCTCTACTTTCACGCCCCGATTTCACTCTCTATCTCTCTTCAACCCCCCCCCCCCCCCCCCCCCCCCC
>JAWQUT010000214.1:1115714-1143185 GCA_033807755.1 Ellobium chinense
GAAGTACTTACAGTTGTAACACACTAGGGGGAGTCGTAATAGTTTGTTTAAGAAAAAAACAACGAATGCGGTACTTCTAATTGCAACAGAACGGAATGAAAAAAAGTAAGAAGGCAATTACGCGATCATAGGAATGAGAGGAGAAAGAAGGCAAGAAGGAAAAGAAGAATTAGTTATGGAAGAAAGAATTAAGAAGAGAGAGAGAGATAAGAAAGACGGAATAAAAGAAAACGAAGAAGAAAGAATGAAAGAGAGAGAAAGAAGGAAAGACAGAAAGAAAGAAAGACAGAAAGACAGAAAGACAGAAAGAAAGAAAGAAAGAAAGAAAGAAAGAAAGAAAGAAAGAAAGAAAGAAAGAAAGAAAGAAAGAAAGTACGTGCCATCGAGGCTGTCTATGAGCTAAGTTATAACTGGAAGAAAGCAATACGAAACGTAAGAGCAACATACACACACAAAAAAAAAAAAAAAATCAGAGAAAAAGAAGGATAAGAAAAAGAACAAATATAAAAAAAAAACCGCCGTCGGTATTTAAACGAATTCCGGGTCAGAGCGTGACACGGAATGAGTGAAGGAATGATGGTGAAACGTTGAGGATGGAAGTGAAAACATGACTTGCTCAATCACAGTAGAGATGATTCACACTATTGGTACGTTTACAAGCAACACTCTGAAACACTCTTAACACGCTTGCTGATCAGGGGCGGCGACCTATAGAACTGATGTGGAGGGTGCGGAGCAGAGGCGTCGAAATCAAGTGAGGAACACTATATGATGAGATTCTCTTGCTGAGCAGTGGCGGCGATGGATGGAGTTGGTGAGGAGGGTGCGGAGCAGAGGCGTCGAAGTCAGTGAGCATTATTCGGAAACAGAAATTTTTAACACTCTTGTTGATCAATGGCAGCGATGAATGGAATTGGTGAGAAGGGTACATAGCAGAACCGTCGAAATCAGCGAGCAACACTGTGAAATACGCATGCTGAGCAGTGGCGATGATGAATGGAGTTCTGAAACATTCTTGCTGACTTTTTTGACGAAAGGGAGGGGGGATAGAAAGGGGGTGTAGTACGAACGGAATTGGTGAGAGAGTTTGTGGTAGAGGAGGCGAAATCAGTTAAAAAATACTCTAAAGCACGTTTGCCACCAGGGGTGTTGATGAACATAACTGGTAAAAGGCAAGAAAAAATTTCACACATGATTGAGAAGCTGCAGTGTAATGGACCGTTAATAAGTCACAAGTCGTATTTGAGTTCCATATCAGTTACAGGAGTTTTGCAAAAATGCATCAAATGAAGATTTGTTCTTGTTCTGCAAAAGTCTCATTTGCTCTTTAACGAGTCTCTTAAGGACTAAAGAACAATGATTTCGGTCCGTCCTGTGAAAGAAATCGCCCTTTTCGCTCATGTCGCATGCACATGTGCACCGTGCACATAATAAAAGGGAGATTACGTTTTCACCATTGCACTGGCTTCAACAACCGTATTGAGTCTTCCAGGTGAACACGGACAGAGCAGCCGCGCTATGAACTAAAGTGACGTCACATTTTTGGAGCGTAAAAACGAGAACGGACAAACTGACGGGAAGGGATCATAAACCGTGCAATGGCGTATCGAAGCAATTGTCAGCACGTGTGTGTTAAGCGAAGCGCACAAAACAGGCTGATAAGCTAGCTGTCACCGTTTGGGCTCATAGACCAAGAGAAATATAACACATGATTATCTGCATAATCATAGTGCCAAACGTTGTTGTTTCGGGACATTCGTGATGATCTCATCTTCCTTTAGACAGAGGAGAGCAGTCTGAGGAGAGACGTCACTGTCTTGCTAACTTATGATTACATTCTTTCACTCCAAAGGTTCAATGAAGAGCCCAAGGAGACAAGAAGGGCTATGTAGAGATTCACTGATACCCAAGTGATAGTGTGGAACTGCACAACGTATACTGCATGAAACACAGAAAACCAGAGGCGAGAGGAGTTAACGAGATGGGAGTAAAAAAAAAAAATAACTGCACTATTGAGAATAGATTCTGTCTTAAACTCGGCTGCTCTCGTCGTTGTTTGTTATTATGATCTTAACCCCCTAAAGCGCTCTGGAAAAGCTCTCAGTTACAATTTAGTGTAGTTGTCACGTGGAGAGAGAGATACCTTCTTGCTTCCAGGGAACCCTTCTATTCTCAGGCCAGAGGCGCGAAGGTTGACAGCTTTGTTTTTCCAAGCACATTAGGAGGAACGCGCCGTCTTTTATTTCTAAACTGGTCGAGGTTGGAGGCGTTAAAAAAGAAAAAAACACGCGCACAAAAAAAAACAAAAAACCCAAACCCGCAGTAGTTGTAGAGTTTGGAATAGCTCGGAGGGGAAAACCCTTCGCAACACCAGGTATTGTTTCTTCAGCATCTACGAATGCTGGAACGCGTCGAGTTTTCTTGGCGATCTGTCAGGGCATGGGGAGTGAGTCAGACCGTATCGAAGCCAGCGATGATGATTGTTGTCTCAGTGGTTGTATCCGTACTATAAGAGGACGAGAAGGCTGAAGGTATCGCACAACTGATAATCTACTCAAGCTTTTCAAAGATAACCACAGAATAAACAAATATCTACACAAACACTAATTCGTAATTATGACGTCACTGACAAAGATCTGTATAGTAAATCTTGAAGTGACCCCATTGTTTTTCCTGGCGTGTCTAAAGCAATTGTTCATGTTGACCTGCTAATCGCTGCGTTTCAGAATATAAGTCCTCAGCTGATGATGCCATTTTTGACTTCCGGGAAATAGCTATCAGTTCTTCTGTTGAAATTCTATTTTGTGGTGTTAGAGCTTTCCTCCTCATTCTCGGACAGGACTTTGTCCAGAAATGCATTTTACTGGGTATTCTGTATGGCATTGCTTGTGCTCAATTCTATTTCTATAAGAATCAATAACTTCTTGTAACCTGGTGATCACAGAGAGAGTCCCAGATGTTTCTCATGATCTTGCAGTCTTTCATCAATTTCTGAAAATCTTGTAATGTCTAGTGCTCAGATTTACTAATTTTTCTTCCACTGATGGGAAGTTCCTTATTCCAACATCTCATTGCTTGATCGCTCTTGTCTTTTCATTATTCCCTTCTTTAAATTTCTCTTTAAACACACAGATACAGAGGAGTCATTGCAAATTGCTGGGACTCTCCCGAGATGGGCATGGATAATCATTAGGTGCAGATAGGGCAGCCTCAGGAAAGAGAAAGCATTCATGCCCTTGTGACTATCCATTCATGTTATATATATTGTAGAAGTTCTTCCAGAGGTGGTTTTTCTTAATCCTAACCTCAGCACACCTAACTTGAAGGAAATCCTCAGGATTTGTCAAAGTGATGTTTGTTGATTTGTAATACAGTAAACTGGGAAATACCCTATTTTTGTTACTTGACTTTCTTTCTTTCTCTATCCTATAAATATTGCGTTGAATCTGAACATCCTGTCGGGTGAAATTATCACAACAGCACTCCCTGGTCTGGTGAAGATCACGTAGACAAAAGGTTACTGAACCCTAATCTGATTTCCCTCTTTGAGCCAATAACCGTTTTCTCTACTGTCACTGACAAGAAATTCCACAGTCTCTAACGTGCAGAATTCAATGACCTTATTAAAAATGACGTTTTGAACATAAGTCTTTCATTTGGAGCTACGAACCGATACGTCGTGCAGAATTCAAAGACCTTATTAAAAATGGTGTTTTGAATATAGATCTTTCATTTCGTTTTGGAGCTACGAACCGATTCATCGAAAGCTGTAAACAAGCTAAAAACAACTGCTCCGCACACAAGGCCACACCGAAACCGAAGTAATTGACCCAATTTTCAGGTATAGTGTACAAACTCTGGAGAGAATGCAAACTAATTCGCAAGCAGATTTACAAATCTAGGGCCCATTCTTCATAATCTGTCCAAAGGACAGAATTTTTACTGTCTTCCTATATGGCATAAAATCAGACCCTATTTTCATCCAAGTGCGAGTCTATAACCAAAGTGCATACTTTTCTTCCCGAGTCCCAGGGTCCGGAGAAGACAAAACTCCATAGATCAAGGAACAGAGGGTTAATGTTGCCAGCTATATCTCTGTTTAGTCTAGTGCTGACCTAATGATCAAAGTTCTGCTCCTTTGTCTCGCGATTTTGCCAGAGCCTCACTTCTAGCGAGACAGGTGTACGCTCACGCCACGACTGCCAGAAAGAAAGAGTAGGGCATCCACAATCTGGCGGAGTGTTTCCCTTCCAAATCAGCCTTCTACAATTCTTTTTTCAAACGTCTTAAGAATTGTGTGGAATGTAAGCCGATGCTTCTTGACATAAATTCTTGACACAAAATACCCGAGTTCACCCAGGGTCAAAATTCGATCTAGTCATCTTTCTGGTGTTAAAACAAACAGAAATGTTAAATCGTTAACACGTAACACCTGGGTGAAGACATTTTTGCTCTCGTCTGGAAACACTTAAGTTTTTTTTTCTGTTGTTTTTTTTGTTCGTTAGTTCTCTAGGCGTCACAGATTCTTTGTCCAAGTTCGTCAAACGGACCAAGAATGTGACCTGGGAATGGGTTAAAGTTATCATCATCGAAACATCAGCGAAAGCACCAACACTAACACCACCACCATCAACAGCAACAACAAGAACAACAACAACAACAACAAGAACAACAACAACAACAATAACGACGACATCAACAACAACAACAACAGCAACAACAACAACAGTAATAACAATAACAACAGCAACAATGTAGACAAGAGAGAATGAAATCTCCAAATCTCTCATTACGGTGGTTCTATTTCTTGCCAACGATATCTCAAAAACTAATGCTGCAATCAGTTTGACATTTGGCGCTGAAGAGGCCACTTTTATGCTTATGAACATGTTTTATGGAAAACCCATGAGATTACAACATCTGAAAATGCTCTTCATAATGTAAACCGTATCTCTAGTTTTTCCTCCAAATATTTATCTGGCCAATGTAAATAGTTCACCGAAAGCTCACTTTATCTCCAAATGAAAATGTAGTAGATGAGCTGGTATGATGTCATCTTGACCAAACAATAAAGTAGTGTGCCAAGTTGGAAAGAAATGAACTAACACTTTTTTAGTTCACACTGCATGGCGGAAAAAAGCATTAATTTTTTTTATCTCAAATTATATTTTTTGTCTTTATTCACTCAGAAACAAAGTGATAATGTATTTTGTTCGCATTATATTTTTTCTTTCACATTTGTTTTGGCTCTTAATCTTTTGTATTAGCTGCACCACACAAGAAGGAGATAGGTTTTGATGAAAGTGGCTATAAATATAACACAGGGATTGCACCTTCCTTAACAAATATGAGGAGAAGCAGAAACTCAAAAGTGAAATATCACACACACACACACACACACACACACACACACACACACACACACACACACACACCCACGCACACTCGCACACACACACACACCTACGCACGCACGCACGCATGCAGAGCTTGAATTCAAACATCGCATAAACTCAAAATTATGAGCTGCTCCCTCGAATTCAACTGCGATCGTCCTGTTGTTACTTTATATTCGCTCCACGAGTGCCAAAATCTGCTACTACTGACACAATGATAAGTTCAACAGATTCTGACGACTCTAGGCCCACTCGAACTTACAAAGGTGCCAGAGACCGGAATAATATTGCCAGCTGCTCAAGACAAGGTCGAATTCCATTATATGTTTATTTGGTTTTAAAACAAACAAAAGAAATTCATTTTTTAAAACTTTCCACGGCTAGGATGAGTAGAATGGAAAATGGAGCGATTGGAAAGAGTAGACTCTCATATTTCCGTGACAGCTCTGGGACCCAGTAAAGCATCCTTAACTTTTCCTGCCTGCAGCGTCTAAAAATTAGGTAAAGGCTTACGTGTGAGATACAGGACATACCTTATTTGAATATGGTGATATAACACCTATGGTAATTTATATATCAATAAACAACCTATGGTGATTATTTCACATACGATTTGAGACACAATCACTGGCTGACACACCTTTCATGATTTTGTCTCTTTTTTTTTTCTTGTTATATTGATCTGTACGTCCTCTTTTCCTATACAGTGACACCATCATCACTCTCCTTTATCCTAAACAGCATCCGCAACAGCCACTGAGTCATCATTATCTACGTTATCATTCCGTTCACCCTTCCCCTTTTTACGCCATTCCATCCTCATCGTCGACAGAAATCCCCGTAATGTTTCACAAAGAGGAGAAACAAACAAGACATTCTTGGCACAAAAAAACAACAAACGTACACATTACAACAGACAGACGATAGTATGTAGCTGTGCCAAGTTCGTTTCACCTTGATCGTAGCGAATTTGCAGACATCGACAAAAAAAGCGTTGTTGCTGTTGCAGACTGCATATAATACTGCATATATACAGAATGAGCACATCAAGTGTGTACAGTGACTCAAGTCTTCTTGGAATATTATGAGAACTTTCCCTCCCTCACCAACTCATATTCATAAACATTTCCAAATCCAGGCATATTGGTCAAAGGCCTTCTTCAGAAACGTGTAGGATTGAAGATTTCTTGGGGCTGTTTTGAATTTTTGATATGTTGTGGTCTAGCAACTGAGAACAAGAGAGTGCGAATTCTATGCACAGAAGGGACACTTTTTGCCTTTGTTATGTGCATGTGTCAATGGGAAGCATTTCCTGTGCAAAACTAAATGCTGGAAACAAGATGCAGAACTTGTGATGCGTAACTTTCATCTGTCCAATCTATTTTTGTATGTGTTTTCAGCAGAAAATAATCTGCATTGCAGAGTTCCCGGGTAAGCTTGTGAATTAATATTTCTTATGTCCCATTGTGGGTCGTCAGTCGAGACCTCTAACCAGATATTTGCGCCACTGTATGATCTTACGGTTAGGACTTTGAAATCTTCTTTCGATATTAGGACCTCTTTTCACATGCCCTGTACTCACAAATAAAAGTTCAAGAAACAGAATTGTAGTGCATTAGGAAAATGCGGTCATTTTCTATTATTTTTGCCTGAACTGTGTATTTCTGGAGATATTTTTTTTCTTTTAAATGGCTCAGGATAGGCAGAGAAGTTCCTCATGATGTTAGTCTATGTAGCAGCCTAGCTCAAAATTTCCATGGTCTTGCTGTGGCTAGGTAAACTTGAATTTTGAGGCACACATTTTTAGACCTAGGCAATGATGTGGGGCTAGACACGCAGGAAGAATATAAGTCCAGAAAAGTAATAAGGCTATCGTCATTTTATTGTTAAAAAAGAAGTCAAAATGATCTATAGGTTTACAATGAGAACAAATTTCCTGGTGTCTAAATATCCGAACTGTTATCTATTTTATGTTATTAAGGACACTCACCGATATTGTTCACTGGTCTGACAGATGATTTTGTCTGTCCCACCTAGAAACGCGACATTCACTACACCAGCTTCGGAATTTTCTCTTCTCTCTTAATCATGCCTGTGGGAAAACGACGGTTTATCTTTATTGCTCAGGACAAAGGCTTTTCATTTAAATGCGTAAAAGAAATCTACTATGTAATATTTTGAGAACCTTTGTATAAAATGTGTATAATTCAAAATGAAAGTTTGTCTCCGTAATAATGATCCTTCTTAGGACACACACACAAAGGATTTTATTGCTTCCGCATTCCTCAAGGAAACGTCTCGTATTTTAACCCAGCAAAGATCCATGCGGATTACTGTTCGTCGAGTTTGTGTGTGTGTGTGTGTGTGTGTGTGTGTGTGTGTGTGTGTGTGTGTGTGTATGTGTGTGTATGTGTATAGAGTGTGTGTGTGTGTGTGTGAATGTGTGCTTGTATGTGTATGTGTGTTTGTGTGTGGAGTGTGTGTGTCTGTTTTTTATGTGTGTGTGTGTGTGTGTGTGTGTGTGTGTGTGTGTGTGTGTGTGTGTACTTGCTCCACCCGGAACTTATCATTAGACCAGGGCAAGACCTGCCGGTTTGTTTTTTTTTCTAGTACTCGCGAATCCGACTACGCAGTTACACGGGACTCGTTAATCCGAATCCGATTCCGACCCTCATTCCTTGCCTTTCAGCAGAAACGTCTAAAAGGGTGTGGGATGAATAAGAGACTCGTGCTTGTTTTCTGTTGTTTCCATTACTAATTCACTCAATCTTTACCTGCAGTTTGAAGAGATACCCTGATCACCACCATGTAAATTAGTGTGATGGTTTCACCCACACACGCTGGTTTTCTAGCGCTGGCTGCGACTTCGGACTTCGGACACACACAAATGGACGCGACTCTGAGTAAACAACCTTCTCTCTACAAGGAACCGATTTGGAGAGAGTAACCGGTTCGCAGGAATCGCTGAGTTAGGGCTCCCAGTTACCGATTCCAGGACCGAATCCTGCCCAGGCCTTGTTGTCGTAAGACAATGCGCATAAACCATTAGAACGTGTGCGTAATCATGAGCGCCTGCGTGCGCCCCCGGGCGCAGCGTGTGTGCGCATGCGTGTGGTAGACATTCCCTCAACGGTAACATGTGTTGCCCAATAGATTTATGGCTTCGAAAACCTTTCCGTTAATCTGTGGTCTAACAGGTGTTTGAACGGAGGCCAATCAGATAGGAGGGAAGATAATGCACAACAAACATCAACCTAACAGATATCCGGCCGTGACGTCATCCGAGTAAAGCACGAATGATATATTTACGAGCGCATCCCTGGGTAATTGTGAAACGTGTACAATCGCCTGTTCTTAATCGTGGAATGGAACAAAAAAAAATATGGTGATTAAAGAGAGTAGCGTTTATCCAGAACTTTTTAAAATAGGGAATACAGTAATCTGTCAAGTGGAAACTCTGCCTTTAAAAGAAGTTGCGATTAAGCAAACTGCGTATAAAGTGCAGTTGACTGTAGTGTATACTGAAATTTACTAGAGGGTGAGTTATAAGCTCGCTTTTGGATTTCCTACTCGCACAGACTGTTAATCAGTTGTAAAGCAACAGAATCGATTATTGTATTAATGGAAGGTATAGTCGACTTCGCTCAATCGCTACTCTTTAAAAGCATGGAAACAGTTGTACTTAAAAGGCATTGCAGTTATCCAGTGATCAGCAGACTGACAGTATCAGAAATGTGTCGTGATTAGACAGAACTTGTGATTTAAAGGACTAGAAATAAATGCGGTCAATCATACATTGTTACACACGCACACCCAGTGTTGAATCTACGCTTTACATCAGTAAGTAATCAGTTATGGGGCAAAACAATCGATTATTCCTGGGCTTTGATGTCGTTTTTTATGTAATTCATTCAGTCGGATAGCGATCGCTTAATTCCAAACCCAGATGGCATTTATCGATACAAAAACACGGAACACAAAGGAGAAAAAAGAGAACTAAAAACGCGTAGCCCTACCAATAATCCAACCAAGGTATAATTTATGACTGAAAATACGTAGGGGCAAAGAGGAACTGTATCAATTTTCAAAGGCATAATGAGGTTCAGCTTTAGTAAACAAGTTGTTGATGGCAGTAACAGACTTTTGCCCCGCCACACGCACTTTTCTTTTGACTTTATTATTTAGCGAGACTCCATAAATCTCTGGGAACGTTTTAAGAGTGTTTTCTTGCAAAACTCAGTAAGTGCACTCTTTATTTTATTTTTTTTATTTGTTTGTAGTAAAGAGAATAAATTCAGTTCTAGAGATACCCGCTTTTCATGCATTATATTTTCAGGTATATTTAAATCATGTAACTCTCAAATGACTCCAGATTTTAAGCTGAATTTTGTTTTAAAAGACTAAATGCAGAAATGGATATCAGGATACACCAGTATCTCAGTTTTGAACTAAAAATTCACTGACTGAGGGTCTGTACAAACGTTCTTTCATACCGAGAATAGCTTGTCACTGGTTTAGAGCGAAACAATGCTTAAGAAATACACTCTAACCTCAAAACGTCAAATTGCAGGTGACCAATCCAAATATCAGAATTTTTTGAAGAGTTCAGATTTGTGAGTAGGATTTGATATAATAATAGAAGAAAAGAGACGAGGAACCAGGGCATGTCAGGAAGTATGTGGGATTTTCGAGTAGGCCTATACGAGGTTCGAGATCTTGAGCTCAAATTGTGATTAGTGTAAAGGGATATTGTACACTTTCAAGCTACCTCGGCGATGGAAAAGCATCACAGGATTTTGGTCATACACGTCTTGACCACATTTATAAGTCAATGTAAATGTCCTCTTAATTCCTAATTTCTAGGCGAACTTTAAGGCCTAGGGATGGCTTGACTTAATCGGTAATTAAACAATGTTGTACATAATGTCCTAACTGGATCTACCAGTCTAGCAGTTTCTTTTCGTCGGCCCACCGAAATGTTAGGAAGCTACTCTCGCGCCTCACTAGATCTAGTTCCCGTCTGATATAGATTTGAAAAAATGACAAGATCGTTGTGGAACCGCACAGCATTCTGAAGCAGGATGTCTTGTGAAAGTCTGCAAATCGTAAACTGATATTGGAAACGAACAAATTTTATTAGGCCATGCAGCACCAACCCCACCCAACCTAACCCCTTCTCCTTGCCCCTTCTTACATTTTTTTTTGTTGTTAGTAAAATGGGAATATAAATATGCCAAATTTTCAAAGGGCAACTCGTGGAGAGTTATTTATGACGGGCAGTATAAAATGAGTCTTGAACACACCTAGACTCCACCGCTGAATCCTTATGTGCTACAGGCAACAGGGTGAAAATGACGTCACAACTTATTACAACATCGCAGCGAGTTGGCAATATGCTATCACCTACCTGTTCACTTACGTGTGCGGTGTGCGACACATGAACTTTAGCTAAGGGGTTCTATAATTACAGATATTTGCCACGCAGAGAGGTGAAACGATGTTTAAATCAATACCCAAGGTCGATCAGCAATATCTCCCACCCCTCCCCCAATGCCCATAGGCCTTCTCCAAATTCTCCTTTGCCTTCCTTTAAACAAACATCCTATGGATGAAAGAGTTTGAAACTTAATTTTTTAAATTCTCGAAATTTAACGACCAATACAAATACCACCTTGGCTTGTCTATAGGTGGTTGATATGCACATTAGTTTGACATACAGCTAAACTAGATCTAGTATAGTCGTTTTCCGTGAACACGATATTCGGTTACCTGACCCTGTACGAATATCGAGTCCCATAGAGGCTTACTACTGTATTTTGAAACTTCACTGCTGCGATCCCAATATGAGACTCAATCTGTCACACTGCAGTATATTTAGAGCGAGTGTAATTTTCCAGCAGTTTCATATAAATAATACATACCCGGCCATGCCCAGCAATTAGGTACGTGAACACAGTTTCCCAACACAACTCAAGGCTTCGACATTACAGTCGAAACCACCTCACCGCAATTCCTCGGGAATGTGGAAAGTGTTGCGATAATCCAGTAACTTTAGTATGAAAAGTGCAGTATTCTGTTATCAATAAATATTGCCGCCATGAAGCAGAAGTTGCATTTAACAGAATGTATTGTTTACGATATTACAATAATGCGGAATCGACTGTGCTTTGTTGGAAGATGACGATCATTGGCGGGCTTTTCTTGACGTCACTCTCACCATCTTATGCTGGTAATCATTAATTTGATAATAACGACATTGCCTCCAACATTAACATGTTGCAATCTTAGGAGATGAGGCACCCCATTATTTGTGACAACCAGTGTAGGCTGCGACGTTGAATTAAACCGCAGAAGGATGAGCAATGACGTAACAGAGAAATACCAGTTATTTCAAGGAAAAATTTTCAGAAGTAAAATAATTAGAAAAAAAATCGAGAGCTTGAGGATTAACAGTGGGATCTGAAATCATCGTAAGAGTTACAGTGGTGAAGCGGTGCTCAACGCACCATTAGTAGCCTTCAACATGCAGAGTTCCTGTATTTCTTGCAATAATTATATTTATCAAAGCTTTCATACAGACGTACGGCGTTTGTCATAGGTTAAAAAGTAATGTCGGCCAGTAGATCATTGGCAGTTCACAACAGGAATCGCCAGGGTTTCTTTGCTTTTTCTTACCTCTCTCCCACCTTTTCCCTAACCCCCACCCCACCTCCAACATAAACTGTAGAAATATGAGCAATGACGTACTGGTATGTTGATGATGATGTCCTTCACAATTACATTTATCAAGGTGACCCTTCTTTATGAGGAGTTATGATAAAGGTCTCATTGTGCTAATAATTGGTATAGTACTATAGTAGAATTCTATTTCTAGAACTACAAAAATATATATACTGTGCAGTGAGCCGGTCCAGGTTTTGACTTTGCACGATGATGTGTGAAGATAAGGAGTGTGAGTGAATGAATTGCGTACACTATCACCTATGTAGCATCTTGCATATACGTACACAATTATGTCATAAATTATGCGTTACTTGCTGTCCTGTTGTCAATATAGTATAAATGTTATTTGTACCACAGCTCTACCGTTTACAACCAAAAAAAAAAACCGTAAATGTCAAAATTAGGTCATGTTTACTGATTAGCATTTTTGCATGGATCCTAATTTTCTCTGTCTTTCCTTTTATGGTTTTCTTCCTCGAGATAGCCAACCTTTTCCCATAAAGTGTGGCGCAAAATTCTTATTTGGGCACCTGCGCTCTGTTTCCATAGAAAGGCAGAGATGTGGTCTGGGATTTCAGTGAATATTCTTGTTTTTGATTTTGTTTGTTTGTTTGTTTGTCTTTGGCAGTTTGTGGCCCAGGCAAGACAAGCGGATGACAATGCCTGCTGGGATACCAACAACTATAGGAGTGGACACAACAAGGAATGCTATGATGTGAGTAATCCAACTGGTGTTGATGATGATGTTGATGGTATGGATGGCGGTGGTGGTGATGAAAGTGGTGGTGACTTTGATGGTAGTGGTGGTGGGTGAAGATGGTGATAGTGATAATAGTGAGAGGAATGGAGGGAAAGAAGAAGAGTGAAATAATGAAAACTATAAGGATGAAAAAAAAATGCCGTGGCATACTGTGCGAAAGGTATACATTCTTTAACCCCACAGTCTTTCCCCACCCCCCTCCTCCCCTCTTTCTTCTTCGTCCTTTGTCATGGAATCAATCAAGTGCTTGCAGGGTAAAATTATCTGAGTGGTGCAACACCCCTCCGCCATTCCAAACAAACAAACAAATAAATAAACAAACAAACAAACAAACAAACAAACAAATTGTATTAATCCCTTGATAAATTCTCCTCGCTCGTCCGTCCCAAATTACCAGTACCCAAAATCTGAATATCTGACACTTCTCTGTCATTGCCTACTTTTCAGTTTACCCCATATCGTAAGTAGGCCATGTATAAGCAATGTTTCCCCGACTCAAGTCTCGTCCCATCATCAGAGTTGCCAGACTTGGCTCTTTCCGAGCCAAATACCACATTTTTGGTCCTTTTAAAAAGCCCTCAGCTGCTAAATAACAGGCTAGTTCTTTTGGCTTTTTTTTGGTTTTTTTGCCTCCAGCGGACTTTAAGTTAAAATTGACAAATTTCCTATACAAAAGATAGAATTTAGGCTTCTCTCAAGCTGCTATTTCAAGTGATCGGGCTTCTGTCGTAATTGCCGGATGAACACAAATCAAAGAGCGATCTCTGTTTCCATTTAACAACCATTTTTTTTTATTATGTTGTTCTAATGTATGTATAAAAAAGGTGTATAATAGTTATAATACCTACGTATATATCCAAAACATAGACGGTTTATAATAAATTTCTTGTCTTGTGTCAAACGTTGATCCCAGTAAATCTTGCCCCGACATGGTTGGGCTCTTTTTCAGCTCTTTTCATATATGGCAGAGCTCAGGATCATAAAAAAAAAAAAGAAAAGTCTGACAACTTGGTCATCATTCATCACGCCCAGAGCAGCGTGTTAAACTGGTGACAAAACAAACCTGTCAAATTAACACGATAGGACCAACATTCAACTTCGTACAAAGCTGGATAGGGCCCCAAGCGACTGGATTTCAGAGGCTTTATTTCTCTCTTTTTTAAAAGCCTACTTTTAATTTTCGTTTTCCTTTTAGACATCTCAAACGTTTGTAGAATTTTAAATGAAATTACGCAACTAAAGCATTCAAAATGAAGTGCTCCGCCTATGCAGCAATGCCGGAGTACCCGTGGCCTGTATTATGTTCTGGGGGTCCCCTTGGGTATACCTTGTTTGAATCCATGTAATCAAAGCTATCGATAGGATCTCTGCCGGTACAAACCTCGCAGTAATCAATTACCTTAGGTTGTTCAAGGCACGCATCTCTCATTGCTTACTCCTGCTCCCTCTCCCTCTTTCTCTCACTCTCTCTTCATCTGTTTGTCTGTCTTTCTCTCATTCTCACTGCCCTCTTATGAGTTTCCTTTCTGACGGTGTTGAACTAAAAATCTAATGGTCGTGGGTTCGATTACCCACCACAATTATGTTATAAGCGCCTCAGGAAATCATTTCATCCCATTTTCCTCAGTCGGCCTGTCCATAACATGGCTACCTGGCTATAGGCAGTGGTAGATACTGTCAAAATGCTAGTGACCAGCACCTAGAAATAATAACGGCACTGTATGCTCCTTAAGGAGTTGAGAAAATCCTAGAATGCTCAGGCCTGCAGAGTAATAATAATGTGAAGTCGCGTGAGCGGGGATTAGCCTGAGTAAGAGCCGTAAAGCCAGCATTATGATTAGTATTACTATTGTTATACTATTATTATTACCTGTCTTAGTGGCTTTATTTCTCGTAATCTATTATCTCTCGCTGTCCTCTCCATGATGTCAAATTTTATTGCCTATAGCTATCACCCTTCATTTTCACTCCAACTTTGCACCGCGAAAATTCCAAATTCTTAACTAAAGTCTAGAAGCTGCGCACTCTACCCTGCTACTGCTGACGAGCAGTACCCATAAACCCCTTCTGGTTTTAGCCCCGGACTGATCCGCATCCAGGTAAGCACACAAAACGGGAGATGCCTACAAAATATTGATAAGGTGAGACTGACCAATACCTGGGGTGTTCATTCAAAACATTATGCTGCTTTGAAAAATATGGCCATCGTACGGAATATGTATTGCTGTTTCATCACAGAAGTCTAACATACCACGATTACTCAAATAATCGATTGTCTTTTTTTTTCCCGTAACGACTCTTCGAAATAAAGTGTTCCCGTGTGAATTGTTAGACTTACAAGCTACGTCCTAATGGAAAGTTATGGCAGATAGCGACGTGGCTATTTTTTTTTTTTTTGTGAGCAGTATAAGAGAATCTATTTGATTGCAACTTACATCGAGTCGCAGTGGGTTATTTATCCAGAACATTATGTTTTACGCCTATCCATAATTGATGACGGGCAATCGGATTGATTGATACGATTGTTCTTGGGTTGAAACGACACCGCAACGGAGAGAGAAAAAAAGTATCGCAGCGAAAATGCGCTATTGATGTTGCATGTATTTGTCAAAACTACCACACATTCGCCCTAAACATTTAGCAGTATAGTATGATTTCGCTGTAACTCGGCTCTTTGTTCACTCTGTAGAGCTCGGGTGAGGCCAGTCTAGAGTGAGTGCGATAGACTGATTGATGTATCTGTAAGCACAAAGGACACTTATGGAGACCCTTCTAAGTAATGACATAGATGTAGTACTTTAAAAAGTAGTGGCAATAATGGTGGCGATAGTAGCTGTAGTAGTAATGGTGATAGTGGGAGTGGAAGAAATAACAGTTGTAGAAGTAGTAATGAATTTTTTTTTTTTTTGGCTTCATTTCGCTCAGTGAAGTGTGATTAGAACAAATATTAGAAGAAACGCTAACAGCCTTAGAGTAGTAGTCATCGAAACAATAGAGATAGTGAAAGTGGAAACACGTGTAGTAGTGATAATAGTAGTAGTTGTAGTAATAGTTATAGAAGTAATAATAGTAGTGGTAGTAGTAGTAGTATTAGTAACAGTAGTGAAAGCAGTAGTAGAAGTAGTGGTGGAAGTAGTAGTAGTAGAAGTAGTAGAAGTAGTAGTAGTAGTTGTAGTAGTAAAAGTAGTAGCTGTAGTAGGAATAGTAGAAGTAGTAGAAGTAGTAGAAGTACGAGTAATAGTGGTTTTTTATAGGTCTTGATAGAAATAGTTGCTGTCATCGTCATAGTAGTACTAGTAATTTGGGCAGTAGTAATGGTCGCAGTGACTGTAATAGCAATTAAAGCAGTGGTAGTCATAGAAGTACTAGAACTGGTAATAGAGATAGTAGTTTTGATAGTGGTGGTGATGGTGCTGATGATGATAGTGGTGATGATACTGGTGATGGTAGCAGTAGTAGTGGGAACGGAGGCAGGGACTTTGCCCAGATAACATGGCAATAAGACGTTTGGGGAATGTCAAATGTACGACTTTGTAGAGACCTTTGGAACAGGAAAAATCAAAGTTAACAACAATCTGCGATGACAATGGCACCTGAGACAATGGGCTGCAAAACTTAATCAAGTCTTGAATCTTTAAATAGACCTACGAATGGCAAAGATTGCAGCCTCCGCACTGCGTCATTTTTTAATCATCTTTTCATCTCAAATGACGCAAACCATCCGGGATGTGTCTTGCAGATTGCCCCCGGTGTTTCATTTGCTTCTACTGCCCTTGCTTCGCTACTTCTTGTCCTCGATTTTTGTCTTGTCTAAATGTCAAAACTTCAGCATTAGGTGTTGATTTTCAAGTTACAGACTTAACTTAGAAACAATCAAGGCAGGTTTCGGTACGTGTACGCCACTGTATGAAATTTTTCTTGCGGCAAGGTGAGGCTTTTCTTGGTATGTTACTGGGAACGGAGGCGAAGTTGAATAGCCGGGTGACTTTTTAACAAAATACAACATGAAAACAAGGGATTGTCTTTCAGTAAGTGAGGACACGTAGCTTATGAATACCTGATGTAGAACTGTAACATTAGAACATGGCCAAAACAACCCCGATTTTTTAAATCTCTCTCTCTTTTTCTTTTTTTATTTGTAAGAGTTGATATTTTGTCTCCCATTTTTGCATCATTGGCGTCATCCGAACTCTCGGTGAAGCTCTCAAGCTGTTGACAGTCCGGAGGCGTCTTGTTCAAAAGCTACACTGCAAGGTGTTGCGGAGGCGCTTGCAAAATTTGTCTCCACAAATATTCAAAACAAATAATCGCTATTGGTTAGTTGGTGACATTGTATATTATAAATAACAAAGTAAAATTTATAATCTATAATAAATCGGTGATCAGAAACGTAATAGTTATCTTGCCGTTTTATTTTCTTAGTGTGCAAAGCTTGCTGCTTACTAGTTTAAATACTGATTACACAAGGAAAAAAAATGTAAACTTTAAAAATGGTAAAACGATACTTTTATGTCGGCGTCAGTACTAACGTCATCATTTTAGTCGCAGCGTCATCAACAATAACAGTAATAACAACAAACGGTGCCTATTTAGAGAAATGTATCTTAGACACAAAATGCTGTGCGGATTAAAACCAGGATACCAATACATCAGTATGGTGATCACCATCATACCCACCTTCATTATCATTATCATTATTATCATCATCATCATCTTCATCATCA
Organism: Ellobium chinense; assembly: GCA_033807755.1. NCBI lineage: Eukaryota > Metazoa > Mollusca > Gastropoda > Ellobiida > Ellobiidae > Ellobium > Ellobium chinense. The sequence continues at coordinate 1,133,318 of JAWQUT010000214.1, forward strand.
TCATCATCATCATCATAATCATTATTATCAGTAATCGCACATTGATGAAACAGTTGATCCTAAAACAACATAAACGGATGAATTATTTATGTGTGGCCCAGCATTGAAATTTGATTCATTGTTCAGTTTCATTTTTAATATACACTTTGGTCCGTGATTTTAATGCTCAGTGCCGCTGATTTCTTACTACCGCAACCACCACTACTGCCACCACCACCACCACCAGCATCGCCATCAGTATCATCATCACTGTCCCTAGTCTTTTTTTATTTGAAAGGTCTTGAAATAATCAGCCTCATCATCTTTATTCCTCGCATTGCAATACAAGTATTCTGACCCATGCCTGTCACGATTCAGGTAAAGCTGCCTTTAGAATCCCTGGCGCTATTTCAATCAAATGGTTGCTGAAATGTTAATGGGCATAGGAGATGAGAGGGCTGGGTTCGATCAAATCGTTTGAAATCAATGAACACGTGCTAACTCGCTGAAACTATTAGGGAATCCTTCTCAGGTATGGAATGACGTCGAGATGATATGGTTACGCTCTGTGCACTGTAGTTAAAGAACGCTTTAAAAATTTGAAAACACTGCGACAAAGTCAAATATAAAGCAGCACTGTAGATATAACGAGAGCATCGGTACAAAAGATTTCCTTCTGGCCTAACCGGACTCTCGTTGAAAGCAGGGTCCGTTTTTAATACAATACATAGGGAGGAAGAAAAGGGATGTAGCAGGGCAGTGTTTGTCATCTTTGACACAGGTACTTGAAAGGGGAAGAAGAAGGAGGGTAAAAAGTATGCCGTTGTAAGCAAGGTCCTATGGCATCCAGTGTTGTAGAAGAGGTCCCTGTACCTCTTTCAGAGTATTGAGAAGCTGTCTTTTCTGGATCTATAAAGTGAGACAGGATTAAATCTTTATCTCTGGACGTTTACACTGCATTTTGTCTTTAATCATCATCAACGTGCTGGCCGCACCGAACTCTTTCGTCCAACTGCTGTGGTTGCATGGCTGGTTGACGATCATTGCTGTTATGGATGGTGGTGGTCGTGGTCATGATGATGGTGGTGGTGGTGGTGGTGGTAGTTGTGGAGTTGATGATGGTGGTGGTGGTAAAAATGATGATTGGGCAATGTTATTGTACTAATAATTGGATTGATGGTGATAGCTGGGGTGATGGTAATGATGGTAGTGAAGTTGGTTATGATGGTAAATGATGTTGGTATTGTAATATTGATTTGGTGACAATGGTAGCACTGATTGTGGTTGTAGAGGTGGGGGTGGGTGATGATTATAGTTATTGATTCTATTGTGCAAGAGTGATGGTGGTGGTCATAGTGGCGAATGATGTTGGCACTGTCATATTGGTGTGGTGGTAATGTTTCTACTAGTAGAGTAATAATGTTGCTGAAGTTCATAGTAGTAATGACGCGATGATGGTGTTTCATATGTTTAATCTAACCAAATTTTCTTCATGTAACAGGAGGGTTATCTGATGATGTTTGAATGTTGCTTTTCATGCTGGTTATTGTGTGTGTGGGCCCCGGGCTAATCTTACCTTTCGTAGTTGATCTGTGGCTAGCTTTTGAAAAATGAATCCCAGGGCATGATTACTTTGTGAAGATGAGAGCCTTCTTCTTATTGTTGAAAACCTAAATATCTAAATACATTCTTGTTGTGTTGTTGGTGGTGGCGGTGGTGGTGATGATGATGTTGTTGTTGTTGTCGTCATTGTTGTCGCCGTCATCATCATCATCGTCGTAGTCGTCGTCGTCGTTGTTGTTGTTGTTGTTGATGGTAGATAATGACTTTGATGTTTGACTGTGGTGATGATACTGATACACTGATGATGTGCTGCTGTTGGGACTGGGCATTATGGCCTTGGCCGATTCCCATTCTAACTTTGTTCAACCTTTCAGCAAACATGGCATCACCATGACTCATTATTTCTTTCTCTGTTTTTCCAGTGCTGGGACCTCTGCAAGATCTTTGCTTCCAGCCCTTCCCTCATGACCCATGCCTGCGGCAACGCTAAGACTTGTGTAAGTACACGCTTGTGAACCCTGTCACTCACTGGCTTCTAATGTAGATTCATAACTACGGGGCACTGTCTGTTTTGTTTACAGACTTGGAATTCATTTTGCCATTTTTCAAAACAACTAAATAGGCTAGATTCTATTGCGTGTTTGAGCTGCCTCTGAATCCAGTACTTTACACGGGCATCCAGCCCCATATCATAGTTTGGCTCATCTGGTGTCTCACATTCTGATCTTGACTAAGCCATGGTAGGGCAACAAAAATTTTGAGCATGTTTGCGGTGTGTACATGCACCCTCCTTGTTTTACACTTATTTTGCCTTTGCCAATCCCTGAAAAAGGGAAAATGCGCCTATAAAGACAGTCATAGTTCCAGCCAAGATAAAATGAATTGACCAGTTTTCCGGCATAGCAGAATTTGCCCCCTAGATCCTATGGGTAGAGGGCATGTGCAAAAAGGTAAGAGAAAAGCCCAAATATATCCCTTTAGTTGTAGGATTTGCAGGATTTGTAGGATTTAATACTGAAAGTAGGTTTATAGGTCTGTAATCTTTTGCAATAAAATTGTGCCTTCGGTTCCGCTGATTCGTCCACATCCACTGTTATATCAGAGAAATTGTTTTTTCTCAAAATCTAACCCTATCTTGCCTCTCTATTCTGCCTCTAACTCTACCCCTAACCCTCGTCCCAGCCCTACTGCTAACCCGATCTTTAGTTCTATCCCGACAGTTGGCCCCAACCCTAACCTTAATAAGAGCAAATTAAATGCTTTGAGAAAATCTCCGAATCTTGTCCATACCAGGGCAGACCAAGTAGAATGGCTTAGCAAGGCAAAAATTGGAGCGGCATGTGAAATATATTTTTAAAAGGACGTCTTCAGGCGTTTACAAATATAGCGAGACAACTGAAGACACATGCTGGCGAGCAGGTGTGGTTTACTGAAAGTCTAAAAGCTACTACTCAGCGTCGAGAAAGCAAAACAATACGGGAAAACACTTTTGAAAATCTTTCAGCCACATCCTTGCCGGAGCAGTTGGAATTCAAAACAAAGCTGTGAGCTCCTCGTATTTTCTACTCTTAGCGTTTTCCAGATGTTGTAATTAGGCACGTGTAGTACTACAGGGTTTAAAATACAATGTTTAAGAAAAAACAAACGGAAGTGCGCCGTAGATTTTCATGCTCGCTCACTATGCAAAGAGCCATAGGCCACAGCTAGGGTTGGACATTTGTCGGAAGACAAGTAATCGTTTTGGGGACATTCGCGGGAATCCAATGGTTAATTTACTCATAATAGTCAAGCCAGCTCTGCTTCACTTGATATTTGGTATTCGTCTTCTTATTCGTGTTTCCTATTTAGGTGCATAGCATTTACAGTGTTCTCTGTCTAAACTCTCGCAGTTTGTTGGATCATACATTTCACAGAAAGGAAATTGATTCCGAATGGATTCCCTCTCTCTCTCTCTCTCTCTCTCTCTCTCTCTCTCTCTCTCTCTCTCTTTTTCTGTCTCTTGCTCTCGTTCCCTTTCGAACATCTATTCAGTCATAATACAAAACGTGTGCGAATCAAAGAAATCGAAATCCCAAAGAAATAAATGGACGGCAAGCGATATCTCGATTCACAGGAAGTAGTCACAGAAATCGAATACTTTGGCGTGTAGCACCCGGATCCTGTCATAGTGTAACGCCAATTTAAATGACGTCGTTGTATACACAAAAGAGATTTAAGTTCATCATTTTTAGAGGTTAGAAACGCTCGAACGGCGTTGAAAGAAAACCAGTCCAGCTCATTATCCCAGGGGAGTGCTGAACGACCCTGAGATCACATGAAAGTAAAGAAAACAATACATCTCCAAAATTGCCCTTGTTTTGGCATAAAGACTCCATAGACATATTTACAACAGCTCGTGAGCTACTCTCCATACGGCTCAGGAGAAAAGATCTCGAAGGGCATGTCATAGCTGTTGTACCATGTTGTACTATTACTATTATATACGATTGGTTAGAAAGTCTCGCATCTCACGCTTCATTTACCACAGCCTAATGGTGATTCCAGTGACTGAGAGAGTGAGCATTGCTTACTGCGATATCGTCACGGTCATTTCACGTTTGCCTATGTAATTTCATTTCTGAATTTTTTTTCTGTTTGTGTGATTTGAGTTGTTTAATATACTACTATGATCTTCCATTATCTTACGTTTCCTGCTAAAACAATGTAGAGTTTTGACAACTTGTTATTATATCCCAGTTTTACTAATCAAGTCACGGCTGTCTCATTGTTTTGCTTTGAGTAACAGATTGAGAGCGTCCAAGTTCTCAAAATCTAAAAAAAACTGACTTAGGTAAATATGGAATGAGTGTGACGGTATGTGAATTCTGTGTCTTTATGAGTGATGACACATTTCGGTGACATGTGAATTTTGTCGCGTTATTAAGGTGCATCCTGTAGTAGCCGAGCACGACAGAAGTTCCTCCCACTCTTCCTTGGGTTCGGCGGGGCCACCAGCTTGGAAGCTGATCTAAATGATCCCTCTTCTGGTACTGTCTTCCCATTGGTACTTTCGGATTTTAATGAGCACTTGAAGATAAGCTGCTGACTTGAGTTGAGGGGTTGGTGGGATGATGAGGGGGTTGGAGCCGATAGCGCCTCATCATGATGACAGATTCTTTTCTCTTCTGTCTCATCTCTCATCAATACACCCACTGCCTCATAATACTCCCTTTCCAGCCTTCGTCATCTCTTTCCTACTACCCCATCCCTTTCACTCCCCCCCCCCCCCTCCTCTCCCAGAAGCTCTACCCTACTAACACATCCACTCTGAACTCGCATCCGAGCGGAGTAAATTCATGCTACATAGACGCGCGCTCACACTCCATATCAAATCAGTTAATGAACTGACATGTGGGTCTAAAGAATGACAAACGCAGGTTAAACTCTCCCAGTTAATAAGTATACGCACCGAATCCCCATGCTACCAATTACCAGCTCAAGTAGAAGTTGAATAGGTACATGTCACCCAGGATGGGTCATGTCCTCTTGGCTGCGACATGTTTTCTTAACGATGTTGTTTTCGCTCTTGTTTTACGTTAAATGCTGCTTACGTTCTTGCTGTTGTCGACGGTCGATATCGTCCAAAGTGTTTTTGACACAAATGAATATCGTTCAGTCTCTTGAAATCGTTGCTGCGGCTACTTTTGAAACAGGCTTCTGTGTGGTCCCATCCTATTCCATCCATCCATCCATCCATCCATCGCTATATCTGTCTGTCTGTCTGTCTTTCTGTTTGTCTGTCTGTCTGTCTGTCTGTCTTTCTGTCTGTCTGTCCGGCGGCTTTCTTGTTTTATCGTCCTTGCGCTCTTTCTTTCTTCCATATGTCTTTCCTGATATGATTTTCCTACTTTCTGGCCATCTCCCAGCATCCACAGGATGTTATATCTTTTACTATTGCGACCAGAACGGGGTGTCAACTGAAGTTTTCTGCTATTAGTAATTCTCTTGATCATTCAAGTGAATGCATTTGATTGTGCTGTTAGTGGCATTCTTGCTACTTGTGACGCTGGTGGTGGTGGTGGTAGTTTTGGAGAAAGAAGTATGAAGATGCCAATGTGTTTTTTTCTCTATTGGCTATAAAGGTTTTAAACCTCTCATTAACTTATCCAGGCATCTTTTGCCAAAATACTTTCCACAGATATTTTTTTTCACTCTACCTGCAAATTTTGACCAATGGAAAAATCCCCCAAAACAAATTAGACTTTGAGAACTTCGGCAGTGAAGTATAGGTTACCTAACGTTTTAGGCCTTTTTCACACAGTGAACAGGATAAATCTACCCACCTAACAACAAGGCAAAAACCGTACAGTTTATACCTAAGTGGCTAAATCTTTTCTACTCTAAATCTACAAATGCATTTGCATCTTTCTAACCCTTTCCAGTTCAAATGAACCTCTTTCCCCCTTCCCATGGCCAGTTATCTGACTTTATAGGGACTATTTAATATTACATTCCACAATGCCAGCAGCTATTGGCATCAACATACCTACATAGCTAGAACGGGCAGATCTATTTCCGTTTCCCGTTATGGTACAGAGAACGAGATCTAGTTGTACAATACTGAGTCCTCTAAAATAATACTGCTCAAAGTGCTGAAGCAGACCTAACCAGTCTAGCTAAACAGTAATGTTAGTGTTGACAAATATGAATGTAATTTTCTGTGATTATGTACGAATGCCCACGACAGCGTCAAAAACATGTAACGTGGATTTGACATGTTTTGGTGAACTTCTTTCCAACCTATCGTTTAGGGTAAAAACAAGGTTTGATGATAATACGCGATATATAGTTAGACTAACTGTTATCAGAAATAATTTCATAAACACGTGGAAATTTATTTGTACAAGCGGCGAATTTTTCAAGCCCCTCAAAGTACCACGCAGTTTCCAAATTAGTTTATGAAATCACTTCATATTTGTGGCGAAGAGGTCATAATCTGGTAATCATTAAAAATCGGAGAGAGGAAAAAAAAATCGACGTCCACGAAAACAAAAACAGATCCATATCGACCGAGATCGCTGTCGGTCAACAAAAACAAAGGATATCGAATTTAAAAAACCGGAAGTCGTCAACGACAGCACAAAAGAATAGACGTCAGAAAGCTGGAGACGACGAAAAACACGAAATATCGACGACCGAAAGCTGGAAGTCAACGAATACAACCGACTTTCTATTTTGATTCGACAGTTCGTTATGTGCCTGGCGTAACGCTGTAGTGTCATGGGGTGAGTGCTGCCTAATGGTGGCCTAACTAAGCGTGAAATTGCACTTACAGGTTGTGTCGAGAGTGCAAAACACTCCCAACTGACTATACACTCTCTGTACTCTATCGTTGTTACAAGACTGTGGCGCGTTCAGAGGCAGAAAACATCGACGGGTGCGCCTGGTCTAATCAGGGTAGATCGGTTGTAGCGAGCAGAACGCTGTGGCCAGGGGCGATGTATAATGTACGTCTTCGTCATGATGGACAACTTAACATTAACCCTTAATGGATTGTTCCGATTTCATTGTTCCTTTTTTGCTTGGGTGGCTCCAGGAATAGGGTCGGAAGTACTCGATCTGAATGCGGGTGAGAAGGTCACGGGGTTCGAGAAACTCTCAAAGACGTGGTGATGACGTCAGAATACTCGTGCTGCCTATCGAATTATGCACTGTTGATCGATGAAGATCCTCTTGGAGGTTAACCCCCTTTCCCCCCTCCCCCACCACTACCCCTTTCCCTCCTCCACCCTACCCCACCCGAAGTCCACACTTTTCTTCCTCCTCTAAGATCGTGAGCCATACCCACTTTTGCGATTTATAGTGTCCATTTGCGAAGTCACCTTCCTTGTCCCAATGCAAAACCAATATAAAATTTCACTGATTGCCTATGGTACAAGTTTTCATTATTCTTGAAAACCGTTTAAGCGATCAATGATTTCAGTGAGGGGTGGATTGTTCATGTATCCATTTCTCTAATGAGCATAATTTTTATATCCCTGCTAGTCTTTTGGTAGATCTAGATGACGACATTAGCAGCTTAACATAAGACAACAGAACTGACGCTGTTTAGGTCTACGTGAAACAGACTTTCGACTCGCCCAGGCCACGCTCTTACTTACTCCTCTGACAAAATGGCGGCGGTGGGGCTACTGAAGTACAAAATACAAGTCTGTGAACAAGATGTAACATATTTCTGTTTATTTTCATAACTTTTATTTTTTTTTGGGGGGTCATGACAGCCCATAAGCTGTAATTCAAATTGACAAGCAGGAATTCGGTCAAAGACGAGCAGAAATTGAGTATGCATTAAAAAAAAAAAACAACAGGACGTGGCCTACTTCTAGCGGTGGGCAGTATCGTTTTCGAATATCGATATTTTGATACTTAGGAATTTCAAGTAATTATCGGAAATATCGAAAGCAACCTCATCTATCGAGCGTATCGAAAGTATCAAACCCTTAGTATAAAACCATCTACCTGTCTTCCCTATACCAAGCGTAGTAGTATTAAAAGGATCGAAAATAGCGAAACTATCGCAATGTATTCAAAGTATTGAAAAGCATCGAAAATATTGAACTGAAAAGATTTCGACCCTCATCTGATTCTCATTCCCAAATCAGCCGGCTGTCTGCCATATTCAACGCTTGTATCAAATGGTGACGAAAGTATCGGAATCATCAAAATTATTGAAAATATCGAAGGATTAATAGTATGGAAATATCGATATGCATAGAATGATATTTTGCCATACTTAGAGCTTGGTGGCTGAGTGTTGCGAAACTTACATTTAGATATCGGCCTCCGCAATTCAGCATCTAAAAATGCATATGAAACAAAATAGTCTTCGTGTCATATTACTTTTGAAGTGTTTTTCAAAACCGGATTTTCTTTTTTTTTAATGGTTTAGTCTCTCAACAACTTTAACTTTTGTGGAGGTTGTGCTGACTGGAAAAAGCGGGCAGTCGGTGGGTGGAATATAAATAAAACGTGGAGTTAATCAGATAAGACGTTTTATAGGAAAAGGTGATGGTAGTGCGAGACTGATGATGTGGTGGGCGGTTGGGCGCGGTGTTGCTGTCTCCTTCCGATATCATGATTTGAGCTTGTTTATTCTTCTTTACCGATTTTCATTAACGATGAATAAGGACAACATACGCGATTTTATATATCAAAAGCCAAGCCCTCATCAATCTTCATTTTCTATCTTTGAAACATCTCTTTTTCTATTTCTTTCACAGTATGACGGTTGCCAAACCGCTTGTGATTTTATCAAGTACAAGCCTAAAGGTAAGTTCAGCGGGGTAATCGGAAGTGTTTGAGAGCTTGCGCATTAAAGGTGTGATCTCTGAACGCTACTGAAGAGTGCATTCAGCACCGATGTACTAATGCAATTTTTATGATGGAAAGAGGTTCCATCGTTCATGCACAAACTCTCAACTGATGGAAAAGCAGAACGTATCCAATGTCGGATACACTAACTTATGAGATTGAAACAAAAAGTAGACAATTTCCTTCCACAGTCTGGCAGTTGTTGGCTTCGTGCTTAGAGAAGTCAATGATCATTTATGATGTACTGTATACGGCTGTGTGTATTAAGATGTGATACCTCTGGTAAGATACGAAATTAATTGATGCGACTGTGGTTTGAGTTCCGGTTTTGTCAGAGAAGGGATGTCAGGGATTTTGGAGAAGGACAACATGAGGATTGCATGTTGCTAGAGTCATTTAACTTCTTGAGGAAGGAAGAGATTTGTGATGAAGACCCCATAATTAGCTACAATCCATCCATCCACCCCTCTCTCCCTCACTCCATCCATCCATCCATCCATCCATCCATCCATCCATCCATCCATCCATCCATCCACAGCCCCAAAACTGCAAGGCGAATGGCGGTTCCCAGATGAAATCAAGTCAGAGACAGACACCGTGGAAATGAAAATAGAATGGAAGCCACCCATGCTGGTCTCCGGAAGTACCGATGTGACGTTACCTGGAGACTCTAAACTTGGACCAATCGTTTACGTCCTTGCAGCCAGAAATAACAACCGGAAACAGGACGGGTGGATGGTAGTACAACAGGTGAGTACTTGTAACGGGAGATTCTAGATAAGATGTAATAATATACATAGTGGACAAGACTGGACGGACGCAGAGGCGGCGGAAAGATTTCGTTATCAAAGGATCAGAAGTAATTCAGATAGTTGTGGTCGGGAAAATGAGGGGAGAGGGGGAGAGGTAGAGGAAAGAGGGGGAGTGTTGGATTATCAAAGGAAGTAATAACATGGTGATTTATGGGTGTGGAATG
>JAWQUT010000214.1:1150607-1162154 GCA_033807755.1 Ellobium chinense
ACACACACACACACACACACACACACACACACACACACACACACACACGCGCGCGCGCGCACACACACGCACGCACACACACGCACACAAACACACAGACAGAAAAAAGGGAGAGAGAGAGTTGCCGTCCTCTATTTATTACTATCTTCTGTGTTGTTAATGTGGCAGTGGTGTATGTGTGTATGTCTGTCTCTTTCTTATTACAGTTTTTATCATTATTATTATCATCATTATTATCTATAAATTGTAATGTCAATAGCAGATGTTCCATGTCTCTCTGACTGCTGTTATAAAATTACTGCAGTGATTGTTTTCAAGAACGGTATACATAAACACGAATCATTATACCGTATTCTCAAGCAAATTGGCTGTATTATGCCGATAGAAAATTCAAGCATTTGGCACGAGTTTTTTTGTATCTCCAAATCAAAATGTTTTCTATAATTTGTTGGTTTGTTGTTTTTTTTGGTAAGTCAAAAGACGCAATAGTCTAGTTTGTGAGTTTACCTTCGGCGCGGGGGAGGTTCTTTATTGTGCTGCCAAGCTCATCAAAACTTCATTATCAAGGGTTTTCATAGTCAGACCTCAGTAGTATAGAAATCTGAAGAATGTGGAGGGGAAAGGAAAATCCACTTCTTGCCAAAGAATAGTGTGATCCCTTTAGTAACGCAGTTCTCTGATAGGGCGTTGCGTCTCCTACTGGCGTTATTTCAACTACTTTTACGTTCAATGCTTGAGAGCTTACTCATTAACGAAGGGATCTCTTACCATCGTAAGAATTACATTGGTGTATCGGTGCTGGATGCATCCTTAGTGGCGTTTAACATGTAGAGTTAGTGTAATTCTTGTGATGATAAGAGATCCCGTCGTTAAAGCGCAGGTTCTGGACTACTGCTGCTACATCTAGCACTGTTACTTTTGCAGCGTTCACTTCTCTAACTACTATTACATCAAGAACAAAACTTTTGTTACTGTCCCTGCTAGATCTGGCAGTATATTTTGGTCACTCGAGAGCTTGCACATTAACGATGGGATCGCTGAACATCCTATGTTACTTTTACAGATACAGGTGTCAGCACCACCATCAGTACTATACCTAATATTGGACTACTATTCCTATTGCGTACATGTACTACAATACAACGGCTACCGTTGTTGTTGTTGTTGTTGTTGTTGCTGCTGCTGCTGCTGCTGCTGCTGCTGCTGCTGCTGCTGATGCTGCTGTTGCTGATGATGTAACCACGAATACTGCAAGTCGACTCATCGCGAACAAAGCCATCCTTAAATTCCTACGCGTGTGCTTTGGAGATTTAATGTCTATGAAAGGTTGGAGGTTCACGTTATCCTATTATCATGTCCTGTTTGAATTACCACAGCTTTTCTTGTCCTCACAACAGATAGGGAATAATACATAAATATTTCACAACTATTGAATAGGGGATTTATCTTAACACTTGATTAATCAAAGCGAGTACATAAAACTGGCCGTCCATATAAATGCAACTCCTCAAACTATATATGTTTTTTTTTTGTTTGTTTTGCTTTCAGTTGGTCTCAAGTTCCATCAGGATAGAGATGCAAGCAATTCCGCTGTCACCGGAATTCCTGCTTCTAGCAGTGTCTGAGAGTGGCCTCATGGCGCAGAAGGAATTCAGGACAGAGTCACTGATTCTAGGAGGTGAGCAGTCAAGAGCTTTTGACACTGACAAACGGTTTCGCTGAGATAAATAATGTTTGGGACTTTCGATTTCTGAGCGTACCTATTCATTCAGACGTTATCATTAGAAAGGCCCCCAAATGGCACCAAGACAACATTATGGTAATGTCCACTGGACGTATGGGCGTACCACTGCCAAATCTAGGTGTTGTTTTTTTTTATTTTGAGAGAAATGAGTGGATCTGGTGAAATAATAATATAGTTCTTTGCTTCAATAAAATTCTTCACTAATTTCTATTAGTATGTCAAGTACAGTATGCGCAGTGACATAAAAATATTTTGTCGGGAGATTAGCACGAATAGGCAAAAATGTTTTTTTGGCAGAAACCAACATACGGTCTTTCCTTTCGTAGGAAGAACGTTAGAATGCATTTGACCTAAACTGTGGAAAATGAAATTTTACATTAAGAAGCATAGCCTGCTACTACGTGATGTACATGACTGTGGTTCAAGAGGTCTTTTAGATAAACACTCTCTTGTCCTTTCCTCAAGATCTCTCTTCATAGCTCCTTTCCACTCAACTCTCTTTTAAGTCTGAACTCCTGCATCCCGAAGAATCGTATACTAAAAATTGAGGAAACACATGGCTCGGAATGAAATATAGCACTGAGAGTCTTTTGCGTCAGCTCGGGAGTCGTGCTACTTTCTGGTGGTACTTTCTTATCCGTCTATCTTCTCATTTCTCATGTTAATTGATGTCTTCCATTAAATGATGTCTGTTCTACGCATACCTGGGTTCCTCTATCACCCGTTTGCCCAAAAATGTGTTATGTAAATGTGTATTGTCTTTTAGTGATATTTAAATTGTGTTGAGTTTTTTTCTGTTCCAATAAATTTAGCTTCACAAACGGGATCTTAACACTTCTTTACCATCTTATCCATCCGTTTTGCAGTCGCGTTTATCTTCATACAGCACTATGTAGAGTAGATGGTAAAAATGGTCTACTTAAGCAGTAAAGTATCTGTGTGCTTTGAAGATAATTACTTCTCTCCTTTATTGTACCCCTCCCTTCCGGAACTACCTTGCTAGTCCTTAAGCAATAAAATCACCAACAGAAACTTCCAACATTTGTTCCGTTTCCGTACGTTAGACTGTCATATAATTTTAGTACCAAACAAAAGACTTTGCTATGGTGATCATGTTCAAGCGTGTACGCAATGGCCCTCGGTACCTAAAATGCCACAGTTTCGAATTCGCATCTGTGCCTGGTTAATAAACAATTTTGCTGGAAATACTAAATTGAATAAATTCTGTAAGTCACGAAACAATTTATTGTGCCTAGACTTCAAATAGATTTAAGTACATTTTTGTGCGTTCACCCCACTATCACGGGAATTTGATTAAATAAAATATTTCATACAGCAACCTACATTCGGTTGTTGTTTTTTTTCTTGGTAGAAAGCAACAAGACCATTCCATGGAAAAAGTCCAGAGAGTGATCAAGACAACTTAGCTACAGTTTTACCATGTAGAGTGTTATACTGTAGAATATTCATCGGTTTTCATCTGATACAGTTGTTTGATTATGCGTGAAAATCCATCAGTTGCGCAACTTCAGAGAAGCTGCTTGTTGGACTAGCTGAGAGAATATATCTCCATGGAATGAACCTAAGCGAAATAACAAAAAACAAAGAGAGAAAAGTGAACAAAGAATGGTAGCGGAAATGAGAGATTATAGATAAATCAGCCTTTAAATACTTTCGCACAACCGAATGCACCACTCCGTGTCAAGTGGCTGCCAAGAGGAGGATGATACCTTCTCTGTTATAACTTAACCTAGAATGAACGCAGCAGGTAAATTGAAAGTAGAGTCACTTCTATTATAATCTGTTGCAGCCATGATGGGCAAGTGTACCCATCGCATACTGGTTCCGCCTTCAGGTGGATTTTCAATAACAACACAGACATACAAAGTTGTTCACTAAGAGACCATTAAGATGAATGATTGAGTATATGTTCATGTTCTCCCAATTAGACTACAAATTAAATCCTAGTCCATTATCGTCATAGGGTTCCACAAGTTCAGCCTTTAATATTGCTAGTTTTGATCTAGGGAGCCAGTTTTGGCCCTTTTGTTCCAGACTTCATTTTTAGCCTAGAATAAAATATGTTAACCTATTTTCTGCATCCGATTTTTGATACCCTTAAATAAGACATGTTAAAGTCATGGAGCTTTTTTAAAGTGTCTAATGACGTCTTCGGGTCTTCTTCGACCCTATTGCAACCGATGTTGTTGTTATTGTTTCCGCGGCTTACATAATGACAGTTGATGGCAAGGGAAAGGAGGAAGCATGAAAACAATGGCGCTATTTTCGAATCACGCCAATACAGCAACACAGGAATGAGGGCAATTCCATGGCATTGCCGACTGAAGATAATAATGGAAAAGAAATTTCTGTGTTCCAAATCGTAAACAACCTTCGTGTCGTTGATTATCAGGGTGCGTTATCGACTTGAAGGAACTGCAGAAGCGCTTCTAAGAGGTTTATGAACTTTGATGTTTGCAACGAACGATCGTTGAGACTTTGGCTTAGATCAATGGTTTAAAGTGCATACGGCAATGAATTGATCATTACTTTTGATGTGTATGATAGATGAGAATCTTGCTGTACATAGATCCCAAATGAACTGTTTAGGCAAGAAAGCTAGGAAGAATAATACTATACCATTCCTTACATCCACCAGATATAGACGATCCCTCTGGGCCCGATCTACGAAGATTGCGAGCGGCCGACGAATCCAGCTGGTACATTGACACCGCCAAGGGTATCAACGCGACCATGACCTTGGCCACCAATCTCATCAAGAGAGACAAGGGGTCATACAGGTCACAAACGGCAGAGGTGAAATTCCGAGGTCCGGACTGGCTGGGCCAGGATCTGGAACACGTCTATTCTATGAGATGGTTCTTGATTGACTGCAGAAACGCCTATGAAGATGTGCCCAGCTGCTCTCTGCCCAGGGATGCGTATGGTGTCATGGTGCCGTCGAAAGGAAGTGAAGAAGTGAGTAGTTAGAGATACCTATCATGCATGGTCTTGCATCAGTACTATAACCAATGAGGTAGTTGAACTAAAAGTCCATTGTTCTTATAAGTACACAAATTATTTCCGTTTACCGGTAATGAATTATATTCACTCGGTAAACCCCGAGAACTCTCAGTTTCGATGGATTTCTAGATATTATTCGATGACTCCTCGGAAGGTAATTTCTCTTCCGCAACTTTGCCCCTAAAATTAACCCGCGTACACACTGGGAGAGTCCCAGTATTATACCAAATGGAAATATCGCACTTGTAATGGGCCAGACAAGATTGTGCGTCCACAAGACATTATGTCCACTCGGCAAAACCCACGGACTCTCTCACTGTGTGGTTGGATTTCTAGATATTCTTCAGGGACTCTCGCGAAGGTACTTTCTCTTCCTAACTCTGCTTCTAGAATTAACTCAAGCGTATCTTGGAAGAGTCCCAGGCTTACCCCAAATGAAAATACGACACTTGTAATCTGCGGTGACGTTTTGCAGCTTTTAATTACTATTTGAGAACCTGCGTGTTAACGATGGAATCTCTTACCATCGTAAGAATTACTTTAGGTATAGAATATGGATTGGTAGGAAAGAGATTTGAAAATGTGCACATTACCGATGGGGTCTCTTACCATCATAAGAATGTCATTAACTATGTAGGGGGGACGCTACCGAAGGTGTGTTTAGCACCGACGCACTAATGTAATTCTCACGAAGGTAAGAAATCCTATCTTCAATGCGCAAGCTCTGAATTCTCTTTGCTATCAATGCACGTTTTTCCATTTCTTTCTTTATATCTTCTGATTCCTTTTTCTTCTTATTTTCATTCTTTCTTTTTTATTCTCTTAATGACGGCTGTGCTTATAAAGCGCTTAAAGTTGGGTATTATATTACTCACACTTA
This sequence comes from Ellobium chinense, assembly GCA_033807755.1. Classification (NCBI taxonomy): domain Eukaryota; kingdom Metazoa; phylum Mollusca; class Gastropoda; order Ellobiida; family Ellobiidae; genus Ellobium; species Ellobium chinense. The sequence goes on from JAWQUT010000214.1 coordinate 1,156,256, forward strand.
TCTGTCAATTACTGTACTGGCATATTATCGAGTTTATTCCAGCCAGATAATAGATGCACCTGAATCTTATGACCTTGAATTTCATGTATGTAGTCCAGGCCCTATGTACAAAATTACTGAGGAATTGCTCGTTTTGTCATGAATGCACACAATTTTGTACATAGCTCGAGCATGTCATTACATATCAATTCAATTATGGAGCCACTGAGAGAATGATTTTATCATATTTTTACTCTACCACACTTAGTTCAAAAGATACTGACGCGAGAGGCATTTTCAGTAAAATAGGATTGGCTGAAAAATGGCCGTTTAGGTCATCAGAAATGGTTCAATATATAAAATGGTGTGGAATGTCATGCTCTAGATGTATGCACAGTGTGCTACTATTATGACCAGAAGAATATTTCTCATACACAGGGCTTGGACTATATAATCAGAGAATAATTTGAAACACTGTAATGCCGATTGCAGCAGTTTCTACGGCCGATTTATTCATGAAGTCGAACACTCATGATTTCCTCCTCTTTTTGGTTCTCCACCCAGCCATATATAATACACAACAGGAATAGTCTCGTTGCTTTATATTTCCTGTTCCGGGCAATATAATATCATCCTCATCGTAAACACTTTCGTTTCAACAGTATTGCAATATTAACTTTATTTTCCAAGTTTTCCATTCCCGCGATTTTTAAACCATTTTCTTCTTTTTTTTTCCCCCACACAGATCTACGTCCCCTTCCTTTTGCGAATGTTTCAAAATCACAACACAGAACAGTTTGGGGTTTGTTTTTGTTTTTTGTGACAGGCAATGACATTAACAGGTCTCTACAGGTCTTTAGGAAACTCTTAAACGAATTTGAAATTGTGGAATCCGTGGAGACTTAAGTTTGTCAAGAAGTAGAGATAAGCATGCTGGATAACCTGCCTTTACCGAACTCAACAGCGCTTCAAAGGCGGCAGCTAGCGGCTTCCAAAATGTTAAGGGATGAGGAAACGAGAAGATAATCGACAGAATCTGCGCACTGGCACTGTTATGACAACCTGGAAAAGGTCAAATATAATACGCGCTGTCACCCTGTTCCGGAAAACGAAGAGGATTGATCCTCTCATACTGTCAAACTCTAATTTTTAACAGCCGCCACGCTCATGAATTTTAAATCCTTTAAGACTTCTAGCCGACGAAAAATTACCGGATGAGATGTCATGAAGCGGCGAAAAAAAATATATCTCACGACAGCATTCTGCCTGCCTGAGAGATGTATGATTTTACGCACAAACGGAAAGTAAAACCTACACTTACATAGACCACGTGTGAAAAATTCGATTTTATCTCTCAGTGTGTAGGCTGGGCAGGATAATTTATGTGGGCTGTACTCTTGTTTTGTGAATGATTGCGGAGCTGAGCTGCGTATATTAACAAGATATTATTTGAGTCGTTCAGATCTGATAATACTATTTAATTCTCACTCGATGTTGATTTTTGTGTCCTCTCTCCGTTTTAGGATGGGCTTCCAGCATTGATTAAACCTTCTCAATTTAAGCCTGTTAACTGGCAAGGTATGGTGCGCATGAATGCACATGTGAAGTAGAGCACTGACGACACAGAGAAACAAATTTCAAGTGGTATAAAAACTTTTGCGACAAGTGAAAACATTATCATCCGCCCCGAGTCCAGAATCACTTTCTTTTCCCACCACAAACCATTTTTTTTTGGTCATTCCCCTGTTCTCATTCTTCATCTCTTCCCTTCTTTCGCTCCTTTTCTTTGTGACTCTTCTCTTCCTTATTTTCATTCTTTCGTGAACTTCCTTTGGAGGAAATTCAACGCCCACAAAATGTGTCAGCAACTACGTAATTATTGGGGTTAAAGGGGATAGGTCACAGTTCAAAGTGCAGTGCTGGGAACAGGAGGGTAAAGAAAGAGGATAACCAAAGTTACATAGACTCTTGGTTAATTTAAGATAATTTAGTGAATCCTTTGCTGGCCAAAGGGGCCGCCAAAGCCTGAGTTATCCAGTGTATCTTTGTTCATTACTAAACTCTGTCTCCTCTTCTTTGACTACATCTTGTCTTTGTTCGTTTTCTTCTTCTTCTCTTTCTTCTTCGTCTTTTTTTTTCTTCTTCTTCTTCTCCTTCTTCTTTTTCTTCTTCTTCTTCTTCATCTTCTTCTGCTTCTCCTCCTCCTCCTTCTTCTTCTTCTTCTTCTTCTTCTTCTTCTTCTTCGTCTTCTTCTCCTTCTTCTGCTCCTCTTTTTTCCAGCCTTCCTTGGTTATGCTAGCAGACCGCTATGGACCATGGACTGGGCGGTGAGTTGCAGGTCTGCGCATCCCCATAGCTTATTGATAATGATGCTTCTGCTGTTTGACCTTTCTCGTACACAACACATTGTGCACCCATAAACATTGACGTTATATATAGTTCCCGAGCTTGTTACTCCTCTGGAGAATTCCTTACCACACTGACTGTAACACCGCCTGTGGAAAAAAAAAAATAGTAATTCTTCCAAATGTCCAATCCGTCCAGGTCAGCTACACGATCCAGCACCTGACGTTCAACAGCATCTATCTCCTGGTGATCTACCTGGCCGAAGACTTCAGGGTCAAAACGGAGATCGTCTTCAAGACGGAGCCATGCATCCAGCCAGACTCTCTGCAGTTGACTCAGTGCCTGGATGACATTGAGGAGGACAGCCTGCCGTCGGTGCCCATAAAGCTTGTGGAAGAGTCTTATTATGGTAAGGGGGCTTGTCTCGTCTGTTAAGAATATAATATCATATTCCACACACCATAATATAAGAGTTATGGGTGGTTTTTTACTTTTTTTCTGGTCACATGCAGTGATCAATTTTCCATCGATTTGCTGTGTGACTTCTAAATTCAGTGTAATGAATGATCTGCTCCATTTTTTGGAGCTGAAATCAATTACTCTGGTGTCTGCAGCCAGGCTGTCGTTATGAGGCGTGTTTTTAAAAGGGGCTGGCGTCAACTCTGTACTTTACAGCCTTTCAACCGAGGCAACTGGTTGGTGACGTAACCGTTTGTACAGGATATTTGAGAGCTTGCGCATTAGCGATGGGATCTCTTATCAACGTAAGGATTGCATTATCTGCATGCTGAACGCTGCTAAGGGTGCACTCAACACCAGCACATTAATGCAATTCTTACGATGGTAAGTCCCATCGGTAATGCGCAAGCTCTCATTTGTCTCTTCTGTACTTTTCTTCTAATTCAGCGGGTTCTCTAATCTAATTAGGTGTCTCGCATTCGTTCTCCCTCACCCTGACAAAGAATGGTTGGTCTGTCACATAACATCAGATTTTTTAATCCAGCCCTTCCTTTCTCCCTTAGCACTAAGTCCAGTTTTTACGGTTCAATTTTTGTCTAACTTGATTCCCAGTCTTCTTTAAGAACTGACCCGTGTTCGAATTCCTCATCCCGCACATCATAAATCCCAAACTTTGACCCTCATTCAGAAGAAGAAAATAACGAAAAGTTTTGTTTGGTTGGTTGGCTCTTCTACGTTCACATTTTTTTCCTTGAAGCATTTCGTACTTCGTATACCCTGAGGATCGTCTATGGTCTGAGAAAAAAACTCATAAGTAGTCTTCCTTTTTTTCGATATAATTACAAGGTTTCCCAACCTCAGTAATATTCCAGAACATTTGTATTTTCGCGTAAGGAACAACTTGAGCTGCAGCCTAACAAACTTTCCAACATTTTCATTTCAGAACCTGAAGTTTTACGACTTTCTGTCAACATCTCCTCCATGACCTTACAGCCCAACTCGGACCGTGTCCTCGTCAACGTCACGTGGTCGCCCGTCCTCAACCAATCGGTGGCCTCTTACAACGTAACTACCTACACAGAAGGTGTCAACATGGCGGTAGCCCGGCTGGTGACGTCACATCCGTACATTGTCTTGACATTACAGCAGGATACGCAGTATATTGTTAAGGTAATTGTCTTAAGCATCGTTTTTAGTTTTTTGGTTTTTTTTAGGTTATGTATTCATCCGACTTGGTTGGTTGGTTGGTTGGTTGGTTGGTTGGTTGGTTGGTTGGTTGGTTTTTTGGTTGGTTGGCTGGCTGGCTGGCTGGCTGGCTGGCTGGCTGGCTAGATGGCTGACTGGCTGGCTGGCTGGCTGGCTGGCTGGCTGGTTGGTTGGTTGGTTGGTTGGTTGGTTGGTTGGTTGGTTGGTTGGTTGGTTGGCTGGCTGATTCCTTGGATGCTTGGTTGATGGCTTGACTGACTGGCTGGATGGATGGCTGGCTGACGGGTTGGTTGGCAGGCAGGCAGGCAGGCAGGCAGGCAGGCAGGCAGGCACGCAGACAGGCACGCACACACAGAGGATTACTCGAAAAATGACGTACCGATCTAAATAGAACTTGGTGGAAAGTTGTTCCGATCTGGACTAGAAATCATTAAATTTATGGTAAGGACGGATCCAGGAAAATTTAAAGGATTTCCTAACACTAGGAGACAGAGCATCTTCATGACACTAAGCCAGTAATTGCATGTCTTGGACACCATAGATCGTGCACTTAGTGTCGCTACTTTGTGGCAATGCTGGTTGTCGTGGATTGCCCAGCCTTGGCGGAAGTATGGGCTCTACAGCATGCCTGTCCTCTTTGTATTATTATATTATGCGTTTCTTGACTTTCCGCGTCTGTTGTTTGCTCACTGTTTCTAGTTTCTATTACCCTACGGTGGAATGCCCTATTCCTAGATTAACTGTATTGAAAAATTGCGGTACTGTACTTATATTTTTCGTTTGTAGATTAGATGTATTTTTTTTCTTTTTCAATTTGTGATTTTATCTTTTTTGTTTTTTGAAAGTTCAGACCGAAATTTAGTAAAAAAAAAATGAGTGGAGATCTGAATGATAAACTATATAATGTAAGACAGTGCAGGCTGCCACTGTGCGGGGATAGCTGCTTCTCTACGTTGCACACCACAAACTGAACGCTTTAACCCTTTCAGTGGCACAAACGTCACTTCCGATTTAATTCCGCTGCTGATAAATCGAGGTCCCGACCTTTCACCTGTGACCCCAGTTTAACCTTATCATCACAGCTCTGGTGCAAACGTCGCAATGTGCGTCTGGGTAAGGATGGGCAGAATTTGCAGATTCGCGACCCCGAATTCGTCGAACCCACCGATTTTTTGGAGCAGAATCCGAATCCACGTCTCCAGTTTTTAAGTTACAGCACGGGAAGAGCCAATGAAATGTAACCAACTATGACCCGATTTGAATGTATCTGAACACGAACTTCACATTCGGAAATCCAACTGGCTCGAACTTTGAACATTTTAACGTGGAATCCGAATCTATGCTCAAAGACTCATTCTCCGAATCCCGGCTTAAAAATATCGTTGAATCCGAATCCCAACTTTAAGGATTCGTAGAACCCGAATCCCGGGTCGAACACGCCCACGAATTTTGTTTTCGAACATGCCCACCCTCGCTCTCCGTTCAGTCCTCCGGTGCTGTAATCGCGACAACCCTTAACGTTTTTGGTGCACGAGCTGTGAAATATGGTGCACACCAAAGAGATTTCATTTTGTTCTTATCCCCCAAAACACTTGAGGAAAATTAAAACATCAGTACGGAGAAGAAAGTTTTAACACCGGACACGTTTAAACCGTAAAATGATAAGGTCCTGATAGAGTTCCTCTACTTGAGACCTGAACTTGATAAACATTTTTGATTCCTTCCCTCCATCTTGGCGCTGGATTGGGAGCTTTGAGATAAAACTTTGGATTTTGCTTTACGGTTTGTCTTTGATTCCCTAACTGGCCTACAGTTACCGAATTGTGTGTTCTTGAGCTGCTCGGTTTTGTTGTTGTTGTTGTTGTTTTTTTAATGGGGGTGATTTGGGCCTCCTCCTCTCCCCCCTCCC
>JAWQUT010000214.1:1162331-1173290 GCA_033807755.1 Ellobium chinense
TTTTGGGGGGGGGGTTCTCAAGGCGGTCTGGTTTTCTTTCATTTAGACAATCGTTCGTTCTCGTGCTCATGCGTTCCATTTGTACATATCTCTATTCTCTGACTGCCTACCTGCCTGCCATTTTGCCTACCTGCATCGTCTGCCACTTAAACACCAGTAGGACTGCCTGCTCTTCAGTCTATCTGTCGGACCGTTATCCTGTCCACCTGCCTAATTTCTTTGATTCTCGGGCATTGTATCACCCTTTGACTTCAGCATTACATTCGTTTCTCCGATTCATTTCTTTATTTTTTTTTTCGCTCATGCTCTCTCCTTCACTTCTTCCTCCTTCTTTTCCAAAATAACCTAAAACTTCATAAACAAAAGTACGTTCTTATCTTATAACCGTTTCCCCTCCCCCCTCTCCACTTTATTCTATTTCTGCATCCTTGCCTTGTCATCCCCCCCCTGTGATTAGGCATACCTTACTGTTTGTTTTCGTGTCTGTGCGCCCTGACGACTTCGGGTCTAGGGCTAGGAACTGTGGCTCGCTGACAGATAAGGGTGGGCGATAATGAGGCTGAGAAAGACTGTGATGATGGCAACCACGAATTTAATGACAATGCCTGCAGTGTCTTGTCTTGCTTATGACAGCCATGCATGACCACTGTGATTGATTAGGCCTTTCTCCTGTCTTCTCCTCACATAGCGGTCCCTCTTTCTCTGAGCTTTCCTTTTCTCTGCCCCTTCGGTTCTGTTAGGCACACATCTGGGCAGCACAGGAAAAGAAACGGACGACAGCTCATCCATGCATCCATCCATGCATCCATCCATGCATCCATGCATCCATCCATCCATCTATCCATCCATCCATCCATCCATCCATCCATCCATCCATCCATCCATCCATCCATCTATTCTCTCCTTCCCTCTTTAGTTTCTCAGTATTTTCCTGTCTTTCTCCCTCCCATCTAAATCCCAAAACCACTCACTCTTCTAGGTTGAGGCGGTTCTGAAACCTAACAGTGGGGAGGCTACAGAATCGGTGCACGTGGTGGACACCCTCCAGTTCAACACTTCTGATGTCAATCTTGCTATTTACCAGGGACCTCAGGCTTTCAGACTCAAGAATGGTTAGTAGACATGCAAATCAATTTAAATATCACTATATTGTGGGCCATGATGGCGACCTGCAAGTCTCACTACAGTAAAGGTCTGTATCTGATAATGTATAATCTCCTTACACTTTCACTATTCGAAACTTAGTATAATTACCGTGAAGCCTGAAATGTGTTTGCTCCAAATTATCATGAGTTCAGTAATCTATATTGAAGAGCAATTCAGTATGTAGGAAGTAGGACGTTTGGGTAAGTCAGATGTATATATTCGGGAATGCCAATTCTAGGATGTACCGATACATAAAAAAGGATAAAAACGTATATATACATCATACCCAGCAATGGGGTTAAAGTATAGAGTCTGCTGCTTGTATCGTCTGTGTTAAGGAGTTGAACTTCATTGTGCCTGTGACTTCTTTTTGTATTCTTAACACATTCTTTGTTTCGGACCAGAAGACGAGATGGACCAGGTCGACGGCATTATCATCGGGGTCACGTGTTTCATCATCATCTTCGTCCTCGTCGTCCTCGTCACGATACTGTACAAGAAGCGGAAGAGCTTCAAAGACATCATCGTTACCAAGGCGACCGTTGCCAAGAGCAACAGCTACAAATCTAACGTGGGAGGTGAGTAAAGGAGCGTATCAGTCACTTTAACAATAAAAGCAATACTACAATTAAAAATCTTTGCTGACTCCCACGTGTATTTTCTCCTTAGTGTTAATTTGACTGACATAGTGCCAGTCTGGGTAAGAAGACTAAGACTACCTAGGCCTCGATGTTTGAAACAATGACCAGATTAGGCTGTGGAGTTCCGGGTCATGATCAAACTGAGCCAAAGTCAAATTGATACATTTATGCCAAGACTGGACTTGATGACTCAAAACCAAGAACAAATCAAGAGTTGACGTAGCATTACTGGATGTGCGTTATCGTCAGACTCAGCTGAGAGCCAAAATGAGCTAGGATTCAAAAGCTTGAGCCAAATTCTCTATGATCATGCGCAATTAATGAACAAGGCTAGGTGGTACAAAACCATGCATCTCGATATTAAACTGATTGACTGATGAGGAACTTTGTCAAGGCCATTGCCACTATACCCATTTTCTTGATGACATGCCAGCATGATCAAGACTTTACAGTTAAACTATCGTGATATCTAAATCCGTTCATTGTTGTGAACATCGTGGCTGAGATGTATCATGGATTAATATAATGAGTTGCAGTAGTGTATAATGACAGATGACTCCATTAGGATGTCTGCTCTAGCATTTAGAGGAGTTAATTTCGATTACACTATGGTATTGTATAAGACCAGCTCTATCAGATTCCTCACGAAAACGATTACTCCACATTTTTTTTGCAGGCAAGTCTGACTACTCCAACCAGCTGATCGTGTTTTCTGACGAGTGGGAGCTGGATCCCCTCAGACTCAAATTTAGTACGCTCTTGGGTCAAGGGGCATTTGGAAAGGTCGTCACGGGTTATTATGAGGATCAGAAAGTGGCCATCAAACTTGTACGAGGTGGGTGCTGTGTATGCGTGTGAAAGAACGAAAATAAGGCGGAGACGGGGACGGGAGAGGGGGGGGGNGCAAAATATAATCTCTCGGGTATTTTTTATTGGGCACTGGGAGACATAAGTTATGATGATATGATGGGACTGATGATGATGATAGTGATGATATAGATGGTGACAAGATGGAAATGGTGGTGGTGATGATGAGATGATAATGATGATGATGATTATGATAATAATAGGATAGCCTTGGTCATTATACTTGTGGTAGTCTGAAAAACAATACTGTAGAAAAATTAGATACATATTCGTACATACATACTATATACAACCTATACTATACAACCAAAGAAACATCATGATTTCAGAGGGCACGGGACATGTGAAACTGTTGCGTGTTTAGCATATTTTTGGCAACATCATTTTTTTCTGACCTAAACCAACTATCATTTCAGAACTTGCAAAATATTTTAGAAGAATTCTAGTTTCGTATGAAAACTTTGCGTAATAAGTATGCTTGAGTGTGCTCCCTTTTTGGTTATATAAAGAAAACCAATAGATATCTCTTGTATTATATCCCATTTATCGTAGATAACCTCCGATAATGGTGGGCCAATACTTGAATTTATTGTATCGAGATTCTCAACATTCAAGCTCTATGTATCGAAATTATCTCTTCTGTTTCAGTTCAGATAATCCGCATAGGGCAGGCATTTCGAGCTCTTGTATACCCTATACCTTTCAATGTTGCACAACGGACAGACAATCCAGATCAGACAAAACTATTGCTGCTTAGCACATCGAAAATTTTGTAGTGGTCTCGAAACAAAGCTTCAGTTTAGAAACCAATATCAGAATAACATAGTATCGGAGGTATCGATATTCATAAAAGATACTCTTCGCCACTACCTTCTGACGATATTCTTAACGTGGAACAGACAATCTAGATCAGACAAACGATTGCTGCTTAGTACATCGAAAATATCGTAATGGTATCGAAGCCTCAGAAATTTAGTTTAGAAACCAACATCGGAAAAGCTGAGTATCGGAAGCATGGAGAGTCCTACACGATATTCCTCGCCATTACCTTCCGACGATATTCTTAACGTGATGCCAGGTCGTGGTAGTTACAATATCCTTGATAGTGAAACAAGCCAACAGTTTTTCGAAACAAAGATGAACAAAGAGACAGAAACTTTAGATCAAACAAACCATTGCTGCATAGTACATTGAAAATATCGTAATGATATCGAAACCGCTGAAATGAAGTTTAGAAACCAACATCGGAATTGCTGAGTATCGGAAGTATCGATAGTCATACACGATTCTTCTCGCCACTACTTTCCCGGGCTTCCGGCGATATTCTGATCGTGATGCCTCGTAGTGGTAGTTAGAGCTCCTTGATAGTGAAACAAGCTAACGAGTCTTCAAGACAAAGACGAACGCAGAAAATGCCACCATCTCGCTCATTTTACTAGAAGAAATCAGGAACTTTCCCACCCCGCGATAGCGCTCTTTCATGTATTGTAATGTAACCATAAGTTAACTGTTGATTAACTTCTTTGAAGTCAGGAGATACTGATATACGCTTCAGAGCTGAACTACCCTGCGGGTCTAGGGCTCCTAACGGAATTAAGTTTGAAACGACAAACCGAATGCTGCCATCAGATAAAATGTTATCTGGAACACGGCGTGTGATCGTGGGGCGAAATTGCTGGAGGGAGCTTAATTATAGTTATACAGTATTAAAGTTTACATGTTTAGCCTCCAAGCAAAAAAAAAAAAAAGGGGGAGGGGGCAAGAGAATATGGCCTCAAACGTTTTATGTATTTTTGGCATTTATATTATTACCAAATAGCTTTCGTTATGCTCTTTACTATCTTCAAACTGACAAAAGGGACTATTAGTGTTGATAGACTGGACCAGAAGATTGGGATGATAGTACAGATAGTCATGACAGATGATGATAGTAGAAGTAGTAAAATTAGCAAGATGGCCAGAACGTTCACGTTTTCAGTCTAGTGTTTTGTTTGTTTGTTTGTTTGTTTTTTGTTTTGTTTTGCTTTTTCAATAATTCATTTAGTTTGCACCCCAAATAGCACCCCAGGCCCTTCAATGTTTCCCCGAAGTGGAAAGCAGCTTTGCAGTGAGTGCTGAAAATTTTTCACATACCTTAAGATGTTAAGAGAATCTGATGAGAGAGAGAGAGAGAGAGAGAGAGAGAGAGAGAGAGAGAGAGAGAGAGAGAGAGAGNAGAGAGAGACAGAGAGAGAGAGAGAAAGAGAGAGAGAAAGAGAGAGAGAGAGAGAGAGAGGATGGAAGGCCAGTGCAATATGATCTGTACTCCTTATGTTTACTATGCACACGCATTTTGCTTCAATGAGATTCTGTCAATAAAATTTAGGGCAAATATTTTGTTTTGAAGAGTATGTTTTACCTGTGCTGTGCAGTGTTGATCCATGCTCATGGGAGGTGCAAAATTATTTTCAAAGGTGGTATACAGTAAGGGCGTCTAGCTTACATTTATCGTGGAAGGTTGCATATTATGCATACTGCATTTTACCTCTTCCGCCCATCAGCGCGCCTAAATTCGGGGAGGGGGTCGGGGGAGAGTCAATTTCTCGAAATTTGCCGGACGTCCGGGGGTCGATCTAGCCCCTTACTATCAGCATAGGCCTGTGACTGTGAGAGAGTCATATGAAAAGGCTCTTAAATCAGGCATAAACATGAATCTTAACTTAAAGCATACTCAAGCTGTTAAACCCTGGCACTGCGTAGATCTGACTGCTTGACTTCCTTCGTGAGTAATCTCATAGACCATCCCCTCATAGAGCTTGGCTCTGGCTAAGGGACAGAATAAGAAAAGAGAACGCCCTCAATTAGAGAGTTGTAAACAATGATGATCATGTCTAGGAACTGTCCCAAGTTTGCTTTTCTTGCTTAAACCCTGACCCCGAGCCTAAACCTAATTTAAGGACCAAGGTTGTGTCCCAGTATTTGCCTATTCGAAATTTCCCCGGAAATTCTGGGTTCAAAATGAGTTCAATACAAAGCCATGTGCAAAAACAGCAACCCTCTATTAACATCAACAAACAAAGTGGGGCTAAATTAGACCATAACCTCTTAGTTGATAAGGCTCACAATAGTTCGTGTACCAGCACGTAGCTGCTGTGTTCTCGTTCGCCAAAACCGCAATTCAGGCGGGCTCTTGTAGCTGCCAAGAATATAAAATTCTGTGGAACTGTACAATCGTGACTTTCATAGGACTATACATTTTTTCTAAGTGCCATATAGTCTTCCTGCAAAAGTCACGCCTTTAACGTTCACGCCTGTCACAACAAAATCAGTCAGGCGCTTTGTATTATAAGCACTCTGCTTTGGTCTATGTGATATTTATCCTGGAGAGCAAAATTGTATTGGTGTTCCTTGCTCTTGATTCTACCAGAGAAGCTGCACGCAATTATGTTTGTTCGGTTCCGTCAACATCGCTAATTATTTTTGTTTTTCCCCCCTTAAACTATAGCATCATCTAATTCAAAGAACCACCAGCTGAGAATTTTACAAAGATATCGAGCAGACAGACTTCCTTGCATTACGAAATCAAGAGGAGAAGGCATGAAGGGCGGCACGTTCTGTTGCTGGCTGTTAGATGTAGTAGACGTATTCAAAAATTAGTGGAGGTCAAGAGAGGGGAAGACTAGAAATAGAGTCGTGAAGGACCCTCTTATCCTATCATTACGTAATTCTTGTCCAACTTCACGTGCATTCAGAAACAACAGTCGCATGTTTACAGCAGTCAATTAGTTTATCCTGCAAAATATACAGCTGTCTTGCAGCCAGACAAAATAAGGCTTAAGTGGCTTTTGACAATATCAAGTTTATGGTGTGATGGCAGAGCCAATGTGTGCACTTTAATGAAGTGATAAAAAGATCATCTGGTATTGTTCTGTTCCGAATTTTGGTCACTGCCGTGCAGTGAAAAACAATCTGAGAAAATCGAAATTGAAGAACAACTTTACACTATAAATATCATCTAACATGCTTCACAAAACCTCAGATGTATCCATAACTCCTGTCAGTTTGCTAATAAACTCAAGGGCTCTGTGTAATAAAATTATTTTTTATTTCCCGGAATAAACAAAAATTTGATGCCGGATGCCCCCAATCACTCTCAGTGGCTGGTATCTAATTTCTGAGTCCAGCGACGTAAGCCTGATTCCGACTGACTACAAGGTATATTTTTGAAGTATCAGCATGTTGTAGAGTCATCAGCAATTACAGTAAAACCTAAGATATATGAGGGCATCGGAAAGGTGGTAAGGAAATGAAGAGAGGCGCGTTTGTGTCCAGACATTACATAACGCGTGATTCAACATTAGACTCGACAGGCGCGCCGTGATGATCATCAAAAACGCAACAAGGCGGAATAATGGCTGCTAGCTGGGCCGGCACTCACTGGCAGCTTCTTTCACGCTTCAAGAGCCAACAAGCACCACCTGGGGGAGACCCTGATGGGCCGGTAATCCTTCGGAGCTAGAACACGTGCACGGCGCAATAATGTATCTGTGAGAATGCTCACCTTTTCACTATGCGGGGAAATGGGTATTTGGGTGAGCAGCAATCGCAGATGGATGGGGCGATAGACAAATGTTGGGCCGATTGTTATGGCAGGTTTACACCGTCTGAAACGAGAAAAGGAATCACAGTTGGCCCCGTCGTGCGGGGAGGAAGAAAAAAAGGGGGGGGGGGGGTATTTTTCAGATTCAGATAGGAGCTCAGGAAGGCTAGGGGGTGAGTGGCTGGCGTTCGTATACGTACAACGTGTGGGTAATTTAAATCGGGGGGTCTGGCAGGCCTGCTTATGATGCAATATTTATTTCAGCAGAGCGCCTATTGATGCGCGTAAAGATATCTTTCGGAGTCAGGGTTTTGAGCAAAGGGCAGAAATATGACGTGCTAGTTTAGAATAAGACAGCACATGCGGCCACACACGTATTCATTCACTCATTCATTCATCCATTTTTTTATGCATCCATAGCATATGAATCGAGTGAGTGAGTGAGTGAGTGAGTGAGTGAGTGAGTGAGTGAGTGAGTGAGTGAGTGAGTGAGTGAGTGAGTGAGTGAGTGAGTGAGTGAGTGAATGAGTCAGTGAGTGAGTGAGTCAGTGAATCAGTCAGTCAGTCAGTCAGGCAGGCAGGCAGGCAGGCAGGCAGGCAGGCAGGCAGGCAGGCAGGCAGGCAGGCAGTCGGCCACAAAGTGAGTTACTGACTCACTGACTCAAAGTTACTTATTTAGTAGGCTTTTTTTGTCCCAGTGACTCACTGACAGGATGATTTTTGGTGGACTCCTTAACTGGTATTCGACATGTTTTCATAATCTTATGCAGAAACTTAGTGTCTTTGTCGACTTCTCTTGATAATTTAGGAGAATGATAAGAATTTGCTCAGTTTAAGCGTTGATTCCAAACAAGCAAACGAGCTGCCGGATCTTAGAAACACATTCCTCAGATTTCAAGGAGCTTGCTCATCAAGAATATAGATTTACCAAATACCCTTACATAAATTTCTGACGCTGGGCTAGTCCACAGAAATGTCAGAACAGTTATTTCTCTCGGAGTGTCCTGTTTCTCTGTTCTAAATCTGCCCAGAATGAAACCATTACGGGGAGTGCCGCTTGATAAAGAAAAGACGTCACCAAACCATGTATCAGAATATGTAACACTGACTTGGAAACGGTGGGTTCTCTCAGAATTGAGTTACAAACTTTACGGAAAATAAATGGAATGACCCATAACGTGTTTTTCTACAAGGTAGGAGTGTCGATCCGTAGAGCCCTCCAACGTAACTGCGTGAATCCTCAACTGCGCACCAATTGTATGTGATTTACCTCGTGACCTTTCAGCACGCGCACTCTTTTCATGCCCGTGGATTCTTCAATATACCGTAGCTTGGTACTCACGGTAAAAGACTAGATCTACGTGCGTGCTCACTTATGGTGGTTGCCAATCTCGTCTCAACCTGATAATAATATGTGTACAGTTACATTGATCTTTGTAGCTTCCACCTACTCACCACCCGCAATAACAATCATAGCAACTTTACAATATTATTGTCTGTATATAAGCATTGATTTCTACTGACCGCCTTCACAGTAATTTTTTTGACAGCTGAGTTACAGGGGCCAGTTATAAAAACTTCTTTGAGCCATTTAATACAATTTTCTTCTCGAACCAAAGAAACGTTCCAAGATGCCCAATGCTAGTACGCAGGTCGGTGCCACTACTGTGTTTAAATTATAATAATGTTTACAGTAGGGGGCCCTTCATTTGGATTTTTCACAATTTTAATTTAGATGAAAGGGGGTTGAATATTCGGCCCACTATTGCAGACCATGGGCCCGCATAAAATGAAATCTGCATAGGCCACTAGGAAACTGCCTGCAACAATTATTTTTTTAAGACATTCAGAACTAAGTTTTACTACTTCTGCGAAATGGTTCATGTTATAAATTATTTCTACACAATCTTCCCAGAGGAGAAACTGCTGAAAAGGCTGTTATAAGATAATACAAGAATGCAAAGCAAAAAAATACAAGTAACCCGGAAGATTACTTGGTCATGTTCAGCACATGCACGTTTACAAGTCAGTTGCGTCAGTGGTGGAATTCAGCTCACTGACCATGGGATAGCCCAGCCTGATATTGCAAAATCTGTAAACGGCTTGGATATTACACCCCGTTCTCTGACAAATTTCCAGAAGTCGAGTGAGGCAAAATGCATATCTGAACTGCAGTGTGTTAATCATTAGAGAAACACGTAGTCTAGTAACATGTGACAATTTAGACTCACTTCAAAAGGTCAAAGTCTCTTAAACTGGGTGAGCACAAGTTTCCCCTGTAAGCTGATGAAGTTTGTTGGCTTAAAACTGCTCTGTCCCACACGTTATAATTTAATATTGGCAATCATACTTGAGTCAACCACAGTGTTGCTTATTTCAAAACAGATAATCTCATCTTCAGATTAGAGAAAAGGGGGGAGCTGATGTTTGAAAGTTTAATCACAGAACCCGCTGTTATTTGGCAGGACAACTGAATGTTGTTAAAATGATTCTTTCCTTGAAAATCTGCTATAGTTGTCTGTTGTTGTATTATTATTCATTTTCAAGCCCTGAGAACGAAGAAAATTAATCATTATATTGCTATAGTATGCATTGTTTACAATTATATACACTGCAATACTGAGGAAGGACTTTTGCCAGTTCTCCAGGACTGAATTCCGAAATATGGATAACTCAAGCTTTACCTGAATGAAGCTTTCACTTTTTTAATGCCATCGGCAAAACGGTCAAACTGTTTCGGAATCTGTCCAACATAGGTTATTCTTGCCGATTGTTTCCGTGATTTTGAGTTGTGACAATTATGATATCTCGTACTAGTCGTATGAGGGTCGCCATGATTTTCCTGGTAGAGTCGATCAAGTTTGAGGACCGATCGTGATTAAACTAAAAACTGGAATAAAAGGCAGCCGGCCATGACCCTGGTCATCAGGACACGTATTGTGGCCATGAATGATAAATTTATGTTTATCTGAGCGCGTCAGAGTACCGTTGTGGAGGAATATTACGTCAGCTGGTTCGTTCATTAACGGTGACCGCGCTCCATCCGTGACCCCGGCAGTGCAAGTATGCACGTTTCCGTTGGCAATGTCGTGAAATGACGACACGAGTAAACGTTTCTATTAAAAAATAATGCGAGATTATCTAGTCTGGTTTACACAATGTGGGGGAGGGTGTGTGTCTGTGTGTGTTTATACTTAGCATGTGCTTGAGATACGAGACAGGACGAGAATGAGAGAGACGGTGGCGGAGTTGGGAATTCTCTAGGCAAGGCAAGCACTATCAGAAGCACAATAATAATGAAGTAATAATAATACGGTTTATAAGTCTCGTGTGCAGGCTAATGCCTGCTCGCGCGACTTCTCATATTATTTCCCCACCAGGCCAGATAATTCTAGGACTTTCTCAACTCCCTGGGGTGTAGACAGTGCCGCTGCCATTTTGCACTGATCACTGGCACTCTGAGGATATCGTTCACTGCTAAAGCCAGATACTCATTTAACAGACGGGTGGGCTGAGGAAAATGTGGATGAAATGCTATCCCAAGGCACTCGCAACACGACCGTGATCGGAAATCGAGCCCACGACCTTTAGATCTTGAATCCAAAGTCGCAACCATTCGGCCACGCTGCTACACTATGTGCATTACCTCTTAATAGTTAATAGTTTTGTTTTTTTTCCACTGGCCAGAGAGAGAGAGAGAGAGAGAGAGAGAGAGAGAGAGAGAGA
>JAWQUT010000214.1:1175213-1204159 GCA_033807755.1 Ellobium chinense
TCTCCTCAGATGGGTTTTCTCTCCCCTCTGCCCCTCTTCTGGTCACTGAGTCCCAGTTGCTGCTCTCCAATAATGACATTCATAATCACCATTGAATTCTCAAAACTAGTTGCTTCCACCAATCACCGTGCCCCCTCTCACATGTCCCCCCCCCCTCACTCCACCTCCTCACCTGACCACTAAAAAGACCCCACCGCACCTTACTTACAACGCCACAGACCATTTCCCCTAAAAGCAAAATTATTTCCTTCCTTTCTCTGACTATGACATACGAGCGAGAGCTGCCCTCGAAAAGTGCTCCAGAGACGTCCGAGACAAGGGCAGACTCCCCTCATTAAGTGTGGCAGTCAGAGAGGGCGAGCTCGCTCATTTGCCCATAAAGACAGAACTTGAGTAATCACCTGCCGCTAGCCGCCTATTAATCTCCGATCGTCATCAGCGGGAAGAAAAAGTACCTCTGAGCTCCATAACAACCTCCTGGCACTGTGAAAAGTAGAAATAGTCTAGCGTGCTTTGATGAGCAGAAGTACAGTCCACTTTGACATGTTTCAACACAACTCCAGCAGTGCATCAGTTAGCTGGCGTCACCGCTCAGCAGTGTGCACTGTGCAGTTAGTTGGAGTCACCGTTCAGCAGTGTGCACTGTGCACTTAGTTGGCGTCACCGTTCAGCAGTGTGCACTGTGCAGTTAGTTGGCGTCACCGCTCAGCAGTGTGCACTGTGCAGTTAGTTGGCGTCACCGTTCAGCAGTGTGCACTGTGCAGTTAGCTGGCGTCACCGCTCAGCAGTGTGCACTGTGCAGTTAGTTGGCGTCACCGCTCAGCAGTGTGCACTGTGCAGTTAGCATTCCGAACTGGAACACGAAAAAGTAAGAAATCCATAAACAATATCCTAACATTCTGCAGAAAGCTGTTCGGCTAAATAAGCGATGGAATAAATATTCTAATCGCTCTCAGTAACCAAAACAAATGATTCTGTTCATGAATTGTCGCTCCTTCAGGTGAATCAGTGTATGATCTAAGACTTAAAAGTACAGAGATACGTTATCCTAGTCCATAGAGGACGTAAGCACCAATGGCTTCATTCATCTAACGTCTGTCCGCACGGAAAATCGGGCATAAAGCTTATTTTCTCATCGTTTTACAAGAATGTATCAGCTGAGAATAACTGAAACATGCTTATAATTTAACTCTCTGACCGCAGCCAGGGCTGACCTGACCTAACCTCACCTCACCTCGTGGTTGTGCTTTGCTGCAGTTTTCTACAGACTGCGTTAAGTGCAGGCTTGCGCCACACGTTAATCTGAATTAATAAATATGCTTTTAGCCTGGAATTTATGCCAATCGGTTGTACAACCAAACATGCTTCCCCTCTGCTGATGCTAAAAACTAGATGCCAAAATCAGGTGCAGCCAAACTTCCAGGTTGAGGAGATAATGAGGAGTAAAAAGAAACCACTTGATCCAGGTTGCAATGGACAATTAATAGACAACGGATACAGATAGGCCTTGGCAAAATGTTAATAGCCTTGTAGCACGACCTACTGTCTGAACCTATCAAACAAGGCTCCTAATTGAAAGGTGGGAACCGTGTGGCAAGGATGTATCAGCTACATGTCGAAAGCGTCTGCGAACGAAGTTGTGTGTCTCTACACAGTGTCATATCAAAGATGCGACTTATTTCAAACAATATGAATCAGGAATAAGGGTATGTTCAAAAGTGGATAAGAGCAGGGTCGGATTAATATGGTGAGGGGAGCCTGTCTTGGTCAGCACATGCCACAAGGTCTGTTTGTGACAGAAAAAAGACACGACGTATGATAATGACACCTTTAGTGGTGGTGGTCCTTTGGGAATTTAAGAGGTACAGGGCACTCAGGCAAGAATTGTCCCATGGTTGATCCGCTTTGGAAAAGAGAGATTTAAGGTGACTTTTATTTAACCTGGGCGTGGTCACTCTATCAGCTTTCGTCCTTTTTCTAGCCAGATAGCGAAGATCCCTACAAGACAAAGAGAGTTGGTCACTACAAGGCCTGGTCATGCTAGGATTATTCAGATTATCCTATGGGCATTCATAATTTTCTTAATTTTTCAGGTATCAAAGCTACAAACAGCAGTTGTATATTTCTTACCTATAAATAATGAATATTCCCAACTACGCCACTTCTGGAAATATCTATCTTGGATAGATCTTCCACAGAAACCGTAGATTATCGGTTATATCGGAAGACATCAGTGAACTGAAATTTGACTTTTCTAGCAACGTCATGCCACACTTTCGGAAGTACCTAGCTAAAATTCTTCCATTTGGGACACTATACTGGCTTGAATGTCAAGGAAAGTTACAGTGAGATTTTTTGGCTCCAGATCACCCAGCTTCTTTCCCCAAAGAGCTGAGAATGCAGCAGATCTATCGTTGCAATTCATTTTAAGTAATGCTCAGTCTACGCTGAGGTTTGCTACATAACGTTTACTCGCAAACCATTACTCTACTCACTTTATCCTCCGCCCCAACCTCTACCTGCCTTCACTAACAGCTCACGGAAATCAGCGTCGATTACCCAAGTCTATAAAACCTGGCGTCGTTAGCAATGACAGGGCTCTTTCATTTTACGGGATCTGTTTAACCCGTGTGTGATCGCTTAACCCTATCAGACCCCAGCCATATTTCACCCTGGCGGGTTCAGTTTTGAGCAAGGACTAGGCGAGGGTCGATGTTCTAAATGTGAAGCATCGATACTCGCAAATGTTGCAGTAGTTTCCCTCATTTCGTGTTGCATAAACAGTGGAGTGTCGATACCACCCTATGCCCGCTTGATGATGGCGCCGCTATCAGCAAATACTTTTCGTAGATTTTAGACAACTCTTGGAGGCCATAGAGAAGGGGAGAGGACTTTTAGAGACGGATTACGTGTAGATAAGCTGATACTGAAATACTTGTTCAGCATAGGTGGTCTGTTTTAATTCAGAGTAGGTCATCAAAGTTGACATCGATCCTTGAAGACATTACTTATAATGAAGCACAGTTACTGTAGAATACAGTACCGGAAGTGTTATCATGGGCGGCAAATAAAAAAAACTACAAAAATGTATAGATCTTGAAGGGGGCACATCAGACGTATATCGATTTCACTGTAAGTGAGTGAGCACTTGTTAGTTTTTTAGCGAAGAAGGGGGTGGGGGAAGGATTAACTTACGGCGAAATCAAGCGCAATGGGAAAATAATGAAAAAGAATAAAACAAATGAGGAGAAAACAGGCAAAATTTATAGAACATATTATTATAATAAAAAGAACACCAAAGAAGTTTGCAGCTCTGCTTTTCAGTGATAATTTTTTTTTCTATCAAAAACTAAGCATTACTCAGTCATTTGCGCTGCCGTGTCTCACTCTCACCCTCAGGTCATAGAAAATACAGGATTCTTTGTCCTGCCTGGCTGATTAGAAAAGGTGAATTTCAGTTGAATGTCAGTGGATGAAATGATCATCACAGCAGCTTACTCCACTATATTAATTTTGCTGTTTGCCATCATGTTCATAGTTAAAAATAAAATATATCCTTCACGTGTCTGATTATTGTCGTAGTTTAAAAGCGTTTCTCTACTTGTAGGTCGCCATTAACAACCAAAGTCTTTGATTACTTAAAGTATCCTTTTATGTACTTACTCAGAACTGGCACAGCTGGTAACTGAACTTTTCTAATGAATATAGTAAACACCCTAACAAGACTTCTCCTTGTGGCTGCCTGTCGTCTGATTTTTGCCCTCCTTAATGGATTATCAGCTTTTAATGAGGTTAATGGTGAATTTGTGACTTATGTAGAGTCATTCTGAAAAATGGGCAACCTACTTAATGTTTTGTTTCTTATACTTACCAAAAGCCCACTCGCAACATTTTCTCATTATCCGCCCCCCCTTGTCTTGATTATTGTCGCGATGGTGTCCATCATCGGAACGTGAATAAAGTCTTGAATATCCAGGCCGAGAGTCTGTGTTAGAGACAGAGACAGTGAAATCGACAGTGTCGGACTATAGGCTTATTAAGAAAAGATCTTGGCGCGATGGTAATAGATGTGAGGGCGGCGTTGACCACGAGCATTGTAACGACGGAATAGCAAAAAGTTCAGGTGGAGGATGCTCTTAATGTCCCCCAGAAAATGTGACAAATCAAAAACTATACATTAAATTGACCTACAGTTTAATGATACATATTTGCATCGTCCATCTCCTTAAGATCATAGTTTACAAATTAGGTCAGACACCATATTTGGTATAATTTTTTAAAGATTTCTAGTCCGGTCCAGATGGCAATATTTTAGAACTCGTGTTAGACTTTAAAAAAAAAATACGTAGAAACTTTATGGAAACTTAGGCCTGTTTTTGCTAATAGAAAGACAACGTGTGGTCACTTTTTTCCCTCTCTCTACAAAAATAAATTATCAACCTCACAATTTTATCAGAACTTAGGCCTGCTCGTACCAATAAAAAGATATCGTGCTGTTCCGTTTTTCTCTAGGCCTACATCTCCTTTCTGTGAAATACCGTGAGACGCCTCTGGGTAAGACTATAGCTGCTGTCCCCCAGCGTCAGCCCTGTCAAACAGTAATTTTCCTCTAAAAACTGCGGAACAAACCACCTGGAATTTTTTTAGCATTCATGTTGGAGACAATGTGAGAGTTCACATTCCACCATCAAATCCTAATGTCAAAGCACAAAGAGATTGACCGGTGGTTCTATTGTGGATTTCGATAGGGACACATTATATATATATATATATATATATATATATATATATATATATATATATATATATATATATATATATATATATATATATATATATATATATATATNATATTATTATGGTATACAATTTATTATCCTTACATTCAGAATTGAATCTTCGCTTCATCCGCGCTTTTTGAACAATTTCATTATAATTAACTGAATATGTGTAATTTTTTTTTTATTCCTGTACTTTTATTAATTCCTTTCTAAAGGGGATTTTTTTTTTTTTTTTGCTGGTCGACATATTTCAAATGAAGTCAACCCACCTTAACATTTGTATTAGCTAAGAAAATTACATTGGCAAACAATGAATCAACCTGATTCTTAACCTGGTAAGCAAGATGCACGATGCAGATTCACACAAGTGATACAAAGGCAATATCCAATGGCCGTATGCACAATCCTTACGTCAGTTAACGCATTGCGGTAACCACGGGAAACTCCCAAAACATTAGTAATGTTCACTGTAGTTAACGCAATACGTTAATTAACGTATGGATTATGCATACAGCCACAGTTCCAGCTTTCCACTCTAATCTCATACCAAAACAGAAAAAAACTGGAGTGTTCTTTCGTGGAGTGTCGTCTTAACTTTGCCTTCCTAGGAAACTTTCTGTTACATTACAATTATTCTCATGTGGGATTGTGGGATTCTTTGTGGTAGTTTACAGCTCGGGCATACTTTTTATTTCTTGTGTAAATAAGCTTCTTTCCATCACTTGAGTTAATGACTTGGAAGGATTAAGTTCTTTGGGAGTGATTAAGTTCTGAATTATTCATAATGATTATTATGTAAACACATTATTATATTAATATTTTTAAAATTATTCTAATTAATAATATTATTATTATGAAAGTAAAAACAAGTTTATAGAATCTTGAAAGTTTAATGAGCCATTACACAACCCTCGTTATGTTGCAGTTGTTGTTGTTGTTGTTGTTGTGATTGTTGTTATTGTTGTTGTCGTTGTCGTCGTCGTAGGCTTTTGTTTTGTGTGCCAACAAAAAAAAAATAAAGTTTCTTCCAATAATGCGTGAGTCTAAACACACCTTACTTTTTCATAACCTCAAAGTTTCTGAAATATATTTTTATTGACATGATTCACCTTAGAAAGCCAAGCGAAAATAGATTATGCGTCCTTTTAATGCTGACAGAAAATACAAAAAACGCTGAAATGTCTGTTGGTATCTTACAAAACTCAGCCATCACGTACACCATAATGCCTTCCTTATCACTGGAGAACAATGAAAAATAGAGATTTCTCTCAGGGAGATACACGAGTCCACTTCAAACATCGTATAATAACTTAATATTATTCTAGACTGCTAAAGAACTTCGAAAATAGAAACACAGTTTTGTTGCAATGATGTTGTAATTTTGCCGTAAAGTGTAATTTTTCTTATCCAAAATTAACTTTATTATCTTGTTCTGTCTCAGGAAATGTCGTCTGGAGGGTGACCTGCGAAAAAGGTCAGATGGACCCACAGAAATTACGTACACGGTCATGCAAGAGAGTGGAGGAATTGAGAGCGGAGTTGTCTCCCCCACGGATATGCTCTCCTTCGCCAGACAAGTAGCTATGGCCATGGTGAGTAACACTGATAGGAAACAAGAACTGAGAAAGATTTAGACCGTTCTATTAGTGCAACTAATCTAGATCTAAATCTTGAAATCACTGTAAAAAATATCTGACATAAAATGTTTACTGCAGTTCTAGTTTATACAATCTATTACCCAAAGGTGTGAAATATGAACCGCTTTTTAATCTTGCTTTCGGCATTTGCTGTTTTATGTTATCCAAGGGTGTAAGGAAACTTGCCATTTATCTGTTTATCCGCCATTTTGTGTTTGATGTACTGATAGGTTAGTTTCTTGTGAGAACCTGCTTAAGTTAATGTCATGAATCTGCCTGTTAGAACCACACTCTCCAATGCATCTTGGGTTCCCACTGTTGGCGACTGTGAAATGCCTTGAAGCAGATAGCTGTTGAGGACGAATTGCGCTGAATAGTGGTACTTTGTCTTTAATTTCCGGTGAATTTGCAGAACTGAGTACCTTTTTCACGCACTCTTCTAAACGATTAAAATTCGCTTATATATTAAAGATAGATGTACACATCATCTAAATGTACCTTTTTTCTCTCTACGAATTGAAGTTATCTTTGTAATATAATTTTATTCCCTTTGAATGTCCCTTACTTCCGATGACTGTGCGGAACTGGTTACCTTTTTCATGCACTTTTCTTAACGATGAAAGTTCTTCTCTATAGTCAAGGCGGACATACACATTATCTGAATGGGCCCTCTTCTCGACGTCGAAATATCTTTGCAATATTATTATTTCCCTTGATTGTCTCTAACTTCCGGTGACTATGCAGAGCTGGTCATCTCAATCAGTCGATGATGCACTTTTCCTATAAATGAGGAAGATGCTTCTGTATAACCAAAGCTAACGTGCAGGCAGTTTGAAAATACCAAATCTGACGACGAAACAGTTGTCGTTTTGAAAATATTATGTGTCTTCCTTGACTTCATTTTTTGGTGGTTACATAAAGCTGGTAACCTCTTTGTTGCACTCTTTCTACGGATAAACCTAATCAGCGGACCTACAGTCAGGGTTACCGTGCATGTCTACAAAAGGGACTATTTTTGGCGACGAGGCGGAATGATCTTTTCAAAACTGGTAATTTCCTTTTCGTTTTGTTTTTTTTTGCTTACGATGGTCATACGGGGGTGACTAACTCTTTGTCTTTAGATGAACTTTTCACCAGAAAAGCAAAGGTCAGCGTTCTAAATTTGTCTTTGTTTTTCTTCTTCTTCTTTTGAAAGATGAAACAGATAATTCCCATTTAATTCACAAGCCTCCGCACGAATTAAGTACAGATTAACAGTTCTATTTTCAGTCTCATCCCCGCGAGATCAGGTCAAAATGAATGGTGAATTATTAACATGGACGGAAATTTAACACCGTGAATATATAAAATACGTAAGCAGGAATGGCTTGTTTCTGATTGCAAACGGCGGCGATTATTAATACAAACCCACGAACTTGCACTGTGAACAACGCCAAAATAAAAACGGGAAAATTCCCTCGAGAAGTAATTGAAATAGGAGCAGAGTGATTAGGCCTTCGCGTGACATATGTCGACTTTTTAGCTTACAGCCAAAGTAAGCAAGAAGCCGTACGCGAGGTGCCTTACCCTTTCGAGCGGCATGTTTTCTCACAAAACAGCCGCCTAAAGGAACAGCCATGTTCTTTTCAGCCCTTTGGTATTCCCTGGCTTTTGGTTGACAAGACTTCGACACAATCTGTGATCAAGGGCGGGAAACTGATTGGGTTCTTTGGGGGAAGAGGAGGGGTTGGGGAAAGGGACGGGATAAAGCTCGTCTCTTCATGCTGAGTTGGTCTTAGAATTTCAAAGCTTGTTTTTGGCCTTATCTCCCTTCGGTCTGATTCTAGGTTTGTCTCCCTACACTCCTCTCCCTTGCCACCTCAGCCAACTTCAGAACAGTAGAAGTCAGTTTGATAAGAAAATCCAACTTCATCCCGGAGAAACACCACATTGTCATCTCACTGGCTAGCAGCTTCTCAAATGGGACTAGAAAGAAACATTTTGATATTCAGTCTTCATTCAGATCATTATCAATGAACGAAATGGCTGGTATTCCTACTACGTGGTGGGTTATTTGTTTTCATTTGAAAAAGTCGAGGTCCCACTCCATGGAGAGAATATTGCTTTCCCCTGGAACTGACGAAGTCTGATGCGGTATCACCTTTGCCTGTAGGTATAATCAAGGACGGGAAAGAGAGTTAGATAGTCTCCGTACAGGTGCCTGCTTTACTTCCATTGTTTTCTTTATGATATTGTGTGCATAATAGCTGTGAGTCTGTTGCGTGCAAGTTGTGCACGTGCTAGCTGTTATTGTTTTCGTTTAAACCAAGTGTGTGCGTGTCTTTGTGTGTCTTTGTGTGTCTTCGTGTGTGTGTGTGTGTGTGTGTGTGTGTGTGTGTGTGTGTGTGCTGTTGTATCTCTATATGACTGTTTATCTTACACCTCCTGTCTTTGCACGCTTTTTTTTTTTTTTGCCTCTGAGCTTTCATGCCCCGTAACCACCTGAACTGCGACTTATGACAGTTCCAATCCAATTATTTACTCGTTCTTGTTTCCGTTCTCCTAACGGAAGTCATTATCCCGGAGGCCATTGCGCACAACAAGATGGTTACTTTTGATCTTGTAATATGGGTCCTTGGGTGCCTGAAGGGAAGAGTGTCAACGCGAACTCAGTTTCTAGAGCAATGTCCTCTTGGGATAAAACCGTCTAGGCATTGCGGGATGGCAGATGATGGGCGATTATGGTGAAGACTTGATATAGAAGATGATATAGAATACCAGCCATTTTGTGAAAAAATGAGCAGGAAGAGAGAAATTAATAATGTCATACTAATCACCATATCATCTGAGAAATAACCAAGAACCCTTGCTGAAAAATCCACACAAACAAAATTATCATACACTGATGAACCTGAAGCATGAACACGGCACTCAAGAGTCAATAGAAGATCGAAATGCTTAATATCGTGGAATACTATTGCTTGATGCGATCTAGTGCTTTGGCTTTGATTGGCTGCTTATTTTCGGGCTTATTAGGAACACTTCTTCTGACAGCCAATCAAAATTACAATACAACTTATCAAGGTAAATGACGGACCGCTTTGATTTGAATCATTCGCGTTCATTGGCGTATACATGTCTTTTATTTCCTGTATTATTCATTGTGAATGCTGATGGGCAGGGAAGAGTCTCTCACCAGTGTTGGAGTTCGAAACAACATGTAGATTCACCGCCTTGCTAAAGACCGCTTGAATGTTTGAATGAAACAATCGTGATATAGCCCATGGGCGTGGACTGCAGAGGGAACATGTGCTGGATTGAAGAGATGGTGTGGTTTAACGTCTTCTAGAACAGTACAATACTCGATTTTCTTAAACTGCAGCCCTCCCTCTCGATGATGCTGCAGATTTCCGCCCATGTGTCTCCTCCCTTTCCATCTTCCCCTTCGCATCCCACAGCAAATTATGCGGAATGGGAGAAGGGTAGGGTGGCATTCTTATCTGATATAAAAGGCAGTGGTATCGGTGTATTACGTCTACATCAACATAAATAAGTTTATATGGCACGTGCTGAGACGGCTTTGGCATTCATATACCCCTGTTCTTAAATTGCATTTAAATGCCACCCAGGTAAAGGCAGCTTTTCCAGTCATAATAATCTTTTTCTCTTTTAACGACAACATAGTCTATGTCAGTAATTAAGATGCCGTGAATATCTCTCACAAGCCATTGCTTAAGAGTTTGAAGAGAGACCTGGAGAACGGCTGCCGAAGCCATAGAAGAAAAGCTGCTTTAGGGCAGAGTCCAGCACAGTTTAATGACCAATCCAACCCAGCGGTATTGCTGCAAAGATATACCTGAAAGTAAGGACATTCTTCGGTGGAAGAATCAAAACCACAATGATAGATGTCTGTATCACGCTGTGAAGGACATTCTAAGGTCTGCTGAGGGCCGTCAAAGTTACCGACACAGCAAACCTGAAAGCATGATAGGAAACAAGGAGGAGGAAGAAGAAAAAGAGGACGACACTGATAAATGTCGAGAAATACGATTGACAGAATGATGTTATTTGAAACATTAAAGTTTGTTGGCTGTCACATATTCTTATCACAATGTGTTTGGCAGCCTAAATTCCATTGAGAATTGTCAATCAAAAAAGATCTTACGGGCCTGTAATTGGATGCTAAGACTTTAAACTTTCGTTTCGATTGGTGGATACAAGGCTTTTATATCTGGGTTTATTTATGAGTTTTTTGTTGTCTTTTTATCTAGCTAGCGGTGGACAAAGCAAAAAAAACTATCTATAATATTCAGCTTTAACTTTGTACAAGTGCCCAGCATAGTTTAAAAATAGCATCCTAGTTGATTAGTGTTTGACGTCACGATTGCCCTCGCATAATGAATGGCATGTATGGCTCGTGCTAATCACGAAACCTTCGCTGTAGGATGTTTCCTAATCAATGTGTGTGTGTGCGGGGGGAGGGGGGGGGGCTAATACGTGTCTAATTATTTTGCCATTTTTTTTTTCCTTTTTGCAAAAAAAAGTGAGGACCCGCTTCTTCATAAATCTTCCATAATTATGCCCTGCCTTGTCAAAAGTTACATCCCTGCCAGTGGGAATTCTATTTCGTTACTTTAATTTTTTTCAAAAACAACACGCGCAGATGGGAGGTTGTTTATCTACGGCTAAAAAACAACAAAATACCTGAGGGGAGGTAAAGTAATAACCTGTCATATTCAAAGCAACGAACGCAGAGTTTGATTGCAAACCAGGGCGGAAATGACGACAGCGAAATGACAGAGAATCATGGCGCAGTAATACGTGTCTATCGTTTTTCATGAGTTTATGGATGCGGTGCGTCCTTCGTGTTGACTAATTTGTGAGTTTGTCGCTTCCAAAATGCGATATAAGTTTCTTAATATCATCTTTTATTATTATTATTATTATCATTACAGATAGGGACCGTGATTTATCCTCATGATGAAGACAGAGGTTGAAAAAAGGGGGAGAGAGAGTGATTGCCATTACGATTCAGAGAGTTCTTACTGTTTTATCTTAACTCAAAAAGTAATAAGCTGCAAGATGTTAACTCTGGTTGGCAGGTGTTCACATGAGATAAGCAACTTTGATATTCCAACAAACAGACATACTTAATTTTTAAGCTCTGTCAGGCAGGACTTCCAGAAGGACAATTCTAAGTTTGGGCCCATCAGTTAGTGCAAAACATGCTGGCTGACCAGACTTGGTGCTTGGGTCTTCCGATCTCAGCGCGAAAACATTATTTCAGCTCATGTCCTGACTACGGCTCAGACTAATATGTCCTAGGATCTTGAAAGTCAGCCTCGGAACTAATTAAGACCAATTTTGTAAACCTATAGAGAAATTCTGAATCAAAAGAAGAAAGAAAAAAAATGAAGGAAAATCTACACTATAACGATAACTATTTCCTTTCTGAATGTTCGACGATAGTGGGACCGCTGCAAAGATTCAAAACATCATTGATCTCAACGTTGAGGAAGTATTGTAGGAAAGACACATCTGTGAGGTCAAATCGCTAAATTATCTGAGGAACACGATAAAATATAATATCACGTCTTATTTGTAAATACCTTTTTGCATCATTGGAACATTGGTTGGACTCGATGGGTGGTTTCAAAACATTTGTGACGAATTCAGGTGCTTAAAGTGGCAGTGGCTCTTTATACACTTTCAGGAGGCTGAGAAAGTGACTGTGATCTGACCTGCTTGAATGTTAATGACATAGGATGCTCTGACCGGACAGTGCCTGAAAATCTCAAATCTGTTTGCTGGATTGAAAACCATAACCTGTTAGTCTGACAAACACTGTATCATCCGGGCTGAAAATCGTGCAGCAGGAGACAAGACAAAATGTATGCCGGGGACATAAAGTTAAATCAAGAATCATACTTGGCTCCTGATTTTTTGAGAGTGTATCCGTGTATCTACTGCTTTGATTTTTTTTTCTTTTTCATTTTGCATAGTGGCCTGTACTCCTGGACGCTATGTAATGTGTTTTGCTAGGTCGTAAACTGAGATTACTCGAGGAAGACAAGTTTACATTAAGATCTGATTTAGATGTTCACGACAGAAGAGAGGAAGAACAGCGATATCACTGTACAAGCGGTTTGTGTGATCATGTGTCCGAGGTGACGAAATACGAGGGGGAAAACCCAGAGACGTCAGAGCGAGGCATTTCCGCTCATCAACGGCACGTAGGCCCTCAGAGAAAGGGACGATGGTGTTTTCCATAAGTATGGCGAACACTTAGTGAAAACAAAATGTGCCGAAGAAAGCGAATCGGGGAATCGACGACGGACTTCCGTCGAGGGCTTCCTCCTCGCCCGCCATTACCCGCGGTTGTGGATGTTCCGAGGTAGCCTTTAGGGCTTGGAAGACGATAGCGTGCTAACGTCTGATGGTGAACTCCTTCAAAGGTCCCGCTGAAACATGGCATTGTTGATACTGCAGTCCGTTACCACCCTGCTGTTACTCTATTCTACATCTGTCAACAGAACAACTAGTCTTGGCTACATCTGGCCTAAATAACGTTAGATGTAATCTGAAAGTCCATGAAAATGCGTTTGTTCCTCAGAGGGTTTAAGAGCTGAATTGTTTTTGCGAGGCTGTAGGGTTAAGCATACTAAAGCGCTTTGATAAGTCTCGTGAAGAAGCAAAGAGTGAGTGAGCTGGAAATTGGGATGCGGGGGGATGGGGGATGGGGAGGGGGAAAGAGGAAAAGGGGAGAGGTGCTGCAGGGAATATACCAAGCTACTGGCATCAAAACGCACGCACGCATGCACGCATACTTACACACACACACACACACACACACACACACACACACACACACACACATAAACAAACACACACACACTAAATCCACAATCCACAATCCACTATGTATGTAAAATTTCAGTCCCATCCATCTTCCCTCTTCAGGGAGACAAAATAATTTGCGAATATCACTTGCTGAGAATGACTTTTGCTAAGAACGAGTCTTCCAATAAGTTCAAAGTGGCAAGCTTGAAAGTCACTGCAACGCCTTTATTGCAAAGATGGTTCGGCAGAAAAAAAGGCGAAGATCTGTTTTTACGAACTCCAGCGCGCTAAAGTAAAAAGTTGCACTGTTCCCAGAAGGTATTAAGTAATGCTGTAGAATTCAGTGCGATGATTTCCAAGCAGAATGTTTCCACAGTGTGTTTGTATAGCTTCAGTTGTGTTTACTTAATATTAAATCTAGTCAAGTTTTGATTGAAGAAGATGAAGATTCATCTATCATTTCTGTTGATTCATAGAAAAAAGCACAACACTGTTTTTGTGGTTATTATTTGTTTGGTTGCAAAAGAAAAGAATGGTTAGTGCAGGCCAGGAAAAGGAAAGCTTGATGATTTCGTTCACATTTTAGTTCCTTGAAACAGACCCACCCTGCTTCGACACATATTGTTTTCTTAGTGTTTCACGGTGGTTGATTTGTCTTTTCCATATCTTCATAATCATCATGTAACATTCACGTATTTGCTATTGAAATCCACCCACCCATGGACATACACAAAAACACACACAGACGCAAATAACAAACAGGTACTCATTATACAAAATGCAAAATAAAATCCTCTAATATTCCTCTTTTTTTTGGGGGGGGNTTTTTTTTGGGGGGGGGGGGAATTCCAAACATATCTTCTTCCCTCCGCCCACACATATTTTTTATTTATCATAATTATTTCTCTTTGACAAAGAAACAGTCTGACATCTCCTAATATTCTCCTACTTATGCCCGCCATCTCTTTCCCTGCATTGGCAAGATTTTTTTACAAATTCTACAACAAAACAAAAAACAAAGCAAAGCAAAGCAGAACAAAACAAAAAAAAAAAGAAAAACAAAACAAAAACCGCAGTAGTTGCAGTAACACCTACGTTTAGTAAATCCCTGGAAGAAAAGCTTACTGCAAAAACTTGTTTATTCAATTAGCGCTGAACATTTGTCACGTTTTTATAAACAAGCATGACTTGCCCTCCTATTTTTTCTTCTACTATGTTCCTATGCAAATATGAATGAATCCCCCGTTCAAAGAATGGGACCGTGGATGACTAAACTGCCAACTCACAAATTCGTGCACTTTTGCAGTAATAATGATTATTATGCGTGTGTTACTTTGTCTCTGTAAGTTGTCATTACAAATTCTATTGAAGCGTGCCGGTGTTTAACACAAGAGGTTGGTGAGACGTGGCGAGGTTGATAAGATAATTGAGACAAAGAGAATTTAGGAGGGGGGGGATGGTAAAATCGAGGAAGAGGAGAGAGAGAGAGAGAGAGAGAGAGAGAGAGAGAGAGAGAGAGAGAGAGAGAAAGAGAATGAAAGAAAAATGTGCACATGGTCACGTTAATCTAAGACCAGATCTAAGGCGTTTTCTGTAATCGGTAGCAATACACGCAAGTTCAAGAGCGAACATTGCTCTTATTGACAGGGCAATCTTAGTCAGAGTGAAGATGCAGTAGCGTGTATAACGGAGATTTTAGCCAACTTTGACATGAAAAAAAAATTTTAAAAAACAAAAAAAGTTCACTTGTAAATAGCTAAGGGACTCAAAAATCTCCCCCCCCCNTAGGAGGGGGGGGGTGGTAAAATCGAGGAAGAGGAGAGAGAGAGAGAGAGAGAGAGAGAGAGAGAAAAGAGAGAAAGAGAATGAGAGAAAAATATGCACATGGTCACGTTAATCTAAGACCAGATCTAAGGCGTTGTCTGTAATCGGTAGCAATACACGGAAGTTCAAGAACGAACATTGCTCCTATTGACAGGGCAATCTTAGTCAGAGTGATGCAGTAGCGTGTATAACGGAGATTTTAGCCAACTTTGACATGAAAAAAAAAAATAAGGAAAACAAAAAAAAGTTCACTTGTAAATAGCTAAGGCACTAAAAAATCTCCCCCCCCCTCCCCCTGGGTGCCAGATTTTAACTCTTGACGTGTCTATTTTTGTGCACTGTGTTTTCGAATTTACACAGTAAGACCTAAGAAAACATAAATCTTACAAACGTTTGCCCCACGGTCTGCCATAAATTATATGGCACTCCATTTAGTGCTGAAGGGGTGTGTAAGTTCTTATCTACGCCTCTTAATCACAACATTAGTTTGATTACCAGAGGTATCAGATTCTGGAATTGGGGCAAAATGAGAATAGGCCTGACCCTGACAATGAAGAAATTAGTATGATCCAGAGGTGGCCTTTGGGTAATGCTGCTGGTATGAACATTTCAAATGGTGGTTATTTGATTAATATAATATAACAAGATCCTTAGACCTTTGCAAGTAAATGTACACCTTATGCTTCATCAAAATACAGCAACAACAACAAAACGTTTTTTTTTTAAAAATAGGTGTATTACACTGATACTGCTAAAGGCGATGAAGATAATGATTGATCCAGTGGAAGTTCCATCTTCAGGTAAAGACTGCTTAAGTGCAGCACCTGGTATTTGGCTCGAAACTGTTCTATTTTTAACCATGGCTATCCTTTACTTAAGACGCGACATAAAACACTGTCTCCTTGCACCATTCTTTTGCCTCACCGTGCACACTGACCTGTCCTATTCCGCCTTTTACCCTAGCGATGACACTGGCAGGTTGTTGGTCTATGTAAGTATACGTAAAATTGAATGAAACGTGTAGCGTAATCAGAAACTGGGAACAAAACAAGCAGCGTTTGTGTTAAAACTACCTGACACAACACGCATTGCCATTTTCGAGACAAAACATTCAGTTTAATATTTATATAATATATTTTCCCTCCGCCCACAAATAAAAACAAGTGTGTTGAGGGCCCGTCTTAAGGCAGTTGAAACAAATTGTGGATCATTTTTTGAAGCATGTTGCGATGTCGAGATCTTGTAAGCATTTGAAACAGACACATTGCAAACACTTGTAATCACCTGAAAGAACGTGTTGAAACAATTTCGAAGTACCCAAAAACACATGTGTGATGATGAGACGACGCTTTCATGAAGTACCTTAACAAGTATCTTATAAAGTGTTTTCAAGTACCCGAAATCAAGATAATAATGATATCAATATGATGCTAGCATAATAATATTCTCCATCAATTCCCACGAGGAGACCAGAAAAGCCATCTTTAGACTACGGACAAGAGGGTACTGTATGCACGAAGCCCAGCCTACACCGCAGGGGCAAAACAGAAGGTTACAGAAGCCTAATCCGATTTCCCTCTTTGAGCCAATGAACTGTTTTCTCTACTGTCACTTACAAGAAATTCCACAATCTCTAAGTCTTCTTTAATAGTTTACAGCATTCAATGAGCTTAACAAAGTTTAAAATATGGGTCTTTCATTTCGTTTTCGAGTTACGAACTGATACATCGAAAGGTGTAAACAAGCTAACTAGTTTTCTTAGTTAACAACACCTGCTCTACACAGAATGCCACACCGAAACCGAAGTGAATGACCCAAACTTCAGATTTAGGTTACAAAATCAGGAGAGAATACAAACAAAGTCGCAGGTAATTACACAAATCTAGTGCCCATTCTCCACAATCTGTCCAAAGGACAGTTTTTTTATTGTCTTCCTAAAGCATATGACAACATGCTATTTTCATCCAATTAGAAGTTTGTAACCAGAAGAGCCCAGATACAGCTGCCGTCAGAAGCAACAGATCTTCCTACATGTCCTGCAGACCTGTCCGGTACCAAACTCTTCTAGAAGAGATTTAGTCAGAGGCATCTGAAGCCAGTTCCAAGCCCCGGGTGGGGGGAGGGGGGAGGGAACCCTTTTGGAACTGCAGAGGACGGTCAAATTTACCAGCATAGCAGACTTGAAGGCGTGACAGGGAAGGAAGAAGAAGAAGAAGAATATTACACAGGATTTCCAAAACGCTATTCCCTGAAAATTCGAGGCGCTTAACACACATTACTTTCGGACTCACAAATCGTAGTACAAACTTGTACAAACACTCACACTCCAAACACGTACTGTATGTTACAGGCATATGTGCAAAACTTCTTATATCCCAAAACGAGCAAGCATTTTGGGTATGAGATGCAGCTTCTAATCTTATGGATACTTTGTGGACAGATGTGCTTTTGATTGACGTATAAACGAATTAAGGCTAGTTGTTAAAAACTGGTCTCGAATTACCCCAAATGAAGCGTTAAAATCGTTTTGGTGTACCCGAAACAAAACATAAGCTCGGCTTGTTAATGGTTATATTTTTGACTGCGGGGGTGTGTTTTGACAGAATATGTGCGTGTGTGCCCTCCTTGACTCGCCCTATGTTCTCAGATCACCTGCTGCCGTGCCAAAATCAGGCACTGCGTCACTACAACAACCACCTGGAAGCAGGGCCGTCATGAGCCAGATCAACCCTCGGGAGGAGGTGGGTACTGATGTTGTAGGCACGAGTGGTGGGCCAATACCTAATTTTTTTAGGAATCGCAATACTCAGTCATCAAGTCCTAACTTCCGATACTTTTCGATACCTTAATACGTCGGATATTTTTGATACCGCTAGCATCGCGCTGCGAAAATCGGGTGCTAGACTAGTTTGGGACTCAGGATCGGAAAAAGTCCAAAAGCGGTTTCGACCCTTCCGATGCCATTTGATACCATATGGGTTTGCAGTGACAAGACCAGTAATTGGTGTGACACTGAAGATCGGAAGAGGATCGACATTAGTTTCGATATTCTGATACTTTCAATATTTCCAATACTTTCGCTACTGAATCGAAATCTTTAAGTAAAGAACGTATCGATACTCAGAAACAATACAGCCCACACATCTAGTCGGTACCTCTGTGAGTCGGTTCACAGAGATTAGTGTATTGATGGGGTTAATTGATGGAACTGGAACAAACAACAGAAACGAACTGGACTATTATATTGCATTAGCTCGAGTCTCTGGGATATCAAATACTTTGTTATACGAGTAGGTGGGCTATTAGGGCAACTGGCTTTTCAAATCTGTTGTAAGTCGAGATTCTTTCCTCATTACATACCTGAAAGAGTCGGTAAACAGGAAATTGAATTTAGGTAATTCAAGATTCCAGAATAGGCTGAACTACCATGATGCTATTTTGGCTCTTCCCGTAAGAGCCTTTCATTTCCCTTACTGATCTATCTGACGTCATGAGAGGCTGCATGATCATCAGTTTGTTTTAATAATTCATGCCTTGCGTCTGTGACACGTGATTGAACCCTAGATGTAGTTTTAGTTGAAGTTCAGAAAATTTCAAATCTACCTCCTCCTTCCCCTCTACACACGGAAGTTTGAATTCGAGTTCAAACATTCCATGAGATATCAGTCATAGATTAAAAATACAACCACTCTGACTCCAGCGCATGCAGTGCACCGTTAGGCTGTGGCGATTTTTAGTTTTAGTTTTTTGCGTGAACTAAATATTGATGGTTCCAGCCGTAAAGTATGAAATCAGTGATGTATCTTATTGTTGTAGCAACGCGCATCGACACAGATTTTACGACCGTTAAAACAAAAATCAGACATCTTGACTAAACAAATGACTTCTCATCTGAGAGGGGCGAGGAAGAGAAAAGTGTCTCTGCGATCTGTTATTCTGATTTGCCCCAGCCAGATATCCAAACATTTTGGCCCAAAACGCCAGGCAGGGTGCAGAAATTCAGCCTTGTATTTGAAAAGAGATTTCATCTTTCCACGACAACGAGAGCGTAATGTTTACTCTTGACGCCACCTCTAGCACTTTCGTTTCTTCAAAATGACGCACTTTCCTTGATCCCGCAGAGATTCCGACGCGCCGTTTGAGTTTCTCTGAGAGTGCCGCGACTGAAAAATGGCAAAATTAAGGGGCGATAATGCAGTAATATTCATCCGTTTACTGCCTGTCAAGTAACGGCGTTTTTGTTTTTTTTTACATTATGCTCACATGAAACGTAGGGCAGACTTCATTACCTATCGCGTCTAGTCCATGGTGAGCGCGCTTTCTCCCTCTGCGTGACATACTGTGTTTATAGTAGTGGATTTAGCAAGCCCCCTTTTTTCTACTCCTCCTTAGCTGCTGCTGTGGATCGTTGAACCATCAAATTTTTAGAGTGAATAACATACAACCTTTCGTAGGTTATAGTCTTAGTCAAATAGTTTAGAAATAGACAGTTATTTTGCTACTGTGGGCTTGGCTGTTTTTTGTAAGACATTTGAAACTCACCCTTTGGAAGTTCTATTCGTAGGACAGAAAATCAGTCTTGCATTGACAACGAAACTAGATAGCGAAACAACATTCTATGTTGTTTCAGTCTAAATGCGGCATAAAGATACGTAGTTTATGCTGATTAGCCTGCATGCCCTTTTTTTCAAAAACTCTGTTGTCATTCTTTGTCTACTACTTGACTTAATTTGATTGGCCCATTAAGTTGTTTCAAGCGATACGGATATTCCAGCGAACTGTGTGTTAGCGGATAAGGAAGATATTTCGTGAATGAAATTGTCTGTCTTGCCTCGAAAGTGTTCGCTTTCTTCCAAGATTATTTCACTATCAGCCTAGTCTAGATCCTTTTATCATGTTTTTAATCCTTTTTCTCCACTTGGCCTTGTTTTGTTTTTGTTTTTTTTTTGTTCTGTCTTTGCCTCTACATTGCTATGTTTGTTGCGCCCTTCCCCCACCCCCACCCCCACCACAAACATCATTCCCTGTGCACCTCAAACTCATTTCTGGTTCAGATTTCGTAATAAATCGTCACCAAATACACCTCATTTTTAGAGTTCAAACTATCGTTTACTGTTTAACATTCCGGTTGATGATTTCCAGACTAAGTTTATTTTGTCATTCGGCCTCTTGAGTTAAAAGTCTATTTTTATTTACCTTGCTGACAGGCGTAACATTTTTGTCTAATTCTTATAAGCGCAATATCTGGAGTGGAAGACAGCGAGAAAGAGTGGAAGACCCACTCATTTTTTTTTCTCTCTCCGGATTGGCCGTATTTATTTAACAATGGAACTACTCGCCAAGGCAAGCTAGAGTGTCATAGCTCCCAACAAGTGGCCGGAGGGCTTCTTGTATGCTTGGCGTTCTTCGGGGGTCAAGTGGCCCTACGTCACCGCGCGCTCATGGGGTTACAAAAAGATGGAGGCGCGTGCTAGCTCCCGCTACGTTTGTGTGCTCACCTGGTGAACTGGTGTTTTTGACACTGCGAGACATGGTGAGCGTTGTTCTTTTTAAGTCTTTCCGGGGCACCCGGATGTAATGTGATCAGTCCACCCATGTCTTCCTGTTGTGGGCTTTATAATTTCTATTTATTCTTCACTCAGCAACCATACCTTAAGCCTCACTAACAACAGCATTATAAATAACCCTGGCATCTCATGTTTCAGATAATTTCAGCTGTACATTGCGTCGTCATCACAATTTTTTTTGTTAAATACAGAACCAGTTATAACTAATATCCAGGGTAATGAAATGCCATACTGGCCTCAGATTCACACTCTCCAACGTCAGCGACTTATATATAATACATATATTATGCAGGGCCGCCATTTTCCACTGGGAAAACCCATGGAAACTTTGGGCGTATTTTAAGTCAATGACGTCAAAATTAAAAGGATTAGTGCTTTTGATATTTTCATTCTCTCGTTGTCCCTTTGCAAGCGCACCAAGTTTCCATATTCTGGACACTATTGTTGTCTTTGTTCTTCAGCAACGACGCCATAAGCCTCATCAAGCGCCACCTGTCTAATTAATATCTCGTTTATAAGATAATTCAAAGCTGTATTTTGCGTACGGCCACCCAGTTGTAAGTGCAAGCGCACCAATGATCCCCACTATATGGGCACTATTTTTAGTTACCTCATTTTGTTCATCATTGTCCAAATGATAAGCCTCACAATCTATCACAGATTACTTGTGTTTTAAAAAGACTTTATAAGTGGATATTGATCCCCCCATAATAGATGGTATCTTTGCAAGATCGTCACGCACTCCCGCTGCGGATACTCGTGTCCGTAGACTGAAAAGACTATAGAGCAAATCATAAGGCAGCAATAATTAACGTGACGTTGTCATCATCTGCCTCCAGTAAAGTTATAATGCGAATGAGGTTAATAACAAGACCCATGGGTGAAATGTTTTTTGCAGATGACGACGCTAAATTTTTTTTTTCGTAATATTTTCAGATTGCCAGTTGCCTCTCGTGTGTAAAAGAAGTAAAAATGACGGATGTATAAAGTTCAGAATTGCTGGATTTTTTTTTAAAGCTAGCGCAGTAGCGTCTATATCACTCCAAAAATTATCTTGCAGCTAATCTGAATAAGGCTGAAGTCGCTTGGTTTTTTTTTCGGGAAGGGGGGGGGGGGNGGGGGGGGGGACTAAATCAAGTTAGTGGTTTGATGTGAAAGCCTAAGGTGTGTACTATCATTAGGTCCAAAACGATTCGGTCCAGCATTGTCTTTGCCCAGGTTATAGCTGTTGTTTGAAATGGGAGAGATTCACTCCATGCAGTGAAAACAAAAAGCAGAGGTAGTCGCGATTGAAGAACAGAGGTATATTATGCAGAGTTATATCATGCATTTTGTCTAACATGCCTTACGAAATCTCATATTTATTCACTATTACTGACTATTTGCCCATGAAATCAATGTTTGTGTGTAGAGAAATGGTTTTGCGCCCCCTTGCCGCAATAAACAAAATATTTGATTTTGGATAGCCCCAATCATCTTTAAGTTATGATGTTTCGTTTCTCAGTCTAGCGACATAAACCTCATTTTGATTGGCTGCAAGAGAACAACTGTCTGGCGTTCGTTATGGTCAATAATTATGTTACGGAATATGAGTTTCATTTTCATTTAGTTGGAGGCTAATGCAATATCGGCAAAGGGAAGTTACAAGAGTCCAAATTCGACCTCGTGTGTTTCTCTGTGGGATGTGTGCAAGTTTATCTACACATGGTGGATGAGCTGGCGCCGAGCGTATGACATGAGGTGATAAGAACTGCTCGTTTTTGATTGAATGACGCTTGTTTGATAGAAGGGTCTCCTTGGAGTATACAGAAGCCTCCACTGTATA
Organism: Ellobium chinense; assembly: GCA_033807755.1. NCBI lineage: Eukaryota > Metazoa > Mollusca > Gastropoda > Ellobiida > Ellobiidae > Ellobium > Ellobium chinense. The sequence goes on from JAWQUT010000214.1 coordinate 1,197,667, forward strand.
TACGACTCGTCCTTGACACTGAAGCAAGATAGCTTATATAACAAGTATATCAGTGGGATTTTGAAACTTGAAACGAACAGATTTGTTTTGATAGACCAAAATTAATGGGCATCTTTAGGATATTTCTTGATACTACCCTGTGTTATGTACACTCATAACATGCTCACATCCTATCCGCTTAAGAAAGCGAGTCAGGTGCTTTTATCTTCTTTTTTTTTCCTTCTTTTAATTGATAAGGAAGAATTTTGAGAGGAACGTCTGAGCTAGAGTGATATCATGTTTTCCGGTAAGAGTCTTCCATTCCAAACCTCGCTTGCATAACCTAGTGAGAAAATGACGGGCGTCTTGAATTATCCTTTTCTTCAAACCGATCCTCTGAAGCAAAATGGCGGGTGTGCTCATTCAACTTAGAGGAAATTACCATTCACTGCTAAGATAATGTCACGGAACGATCCTGCTCTGTCGGGAAGCCGAGAGCAGGACAAAAGGTACAGACTTCTAAGAGTTTAGCAGAGGAACAAAGTACCCGAACAGGCTCAGTCACAGATGAATAAAGGGACAGGGATAATTATTTGCTTCACAGCACAGTAAGTCCATATTGTGTTTTTACGAATTTAAACCGCGTATATATTATTTTCACACGACAGTTTCTGAGAAAACGCGGCAGGAATGTCGGGACGTTCACTATGCACGCGCCTGCATTACTGGTGTTGCGTGAAGTCAAAAAGCGAGACAGGCATCTGCACCAATCGTTTGCTAGTTTTTCTCGCTTTCTGGCGTCATGCAGCACGAATAATGGCTGCGTACTGAGGGCGACAATCCCGATCTTTGAACGGTGTTTTCTTAGAATGGTCGGGTGAAAGGAAAATGTACACACTGTTTAAAGTTTTGAAAAAAAACAATGTGAATGTATAAGGCTATGGAGCAAATATCTTCCACTGCCCCTTTAAACACTCTGAGTAAAGAGATAGACGTACTAGATCTGATATCTTTAGACGTAGGGACCTACACATGGCGATTACAGACAGCACGGAGGAGAAAGACGCCGATTTTCCCAATGTGATGAAAGGTGCTTGCTTTTACACGTGGTGATGGAGGCAAAGTATTCAGGCGAGGAGACGAATGAATGTGATAGATGGGACAAGGTTTCGAATTACCTTCTCCACTCTGCCTTTGTCCCTAAACGCACGACATTGTACATCCTTATCAGTAGTAGCAGGGTTTAGCAGTCATTATTTTAATTATTTTGTCATGTTTGCGCCGCACATACAGAATCTCTAGACTTTATTAGACTTTACCGTGAGTCTCTTCGTAGAAACTAGTGCAGCTCTTTGACATTTCGTATTATTTCATTCCATGTCTTCTCGAATACACAAGCTCTAAAAACATGTCCACATTGCTTCATTCCTTTCTCCTCATACGGTAAAGCGTTGTAAACATTATCATATTATTTCATTCTTTTCTCTTCACAATTAAGCCCTGTGAACATTGCCATATTATTCCAATTCATTCCATTCACACATGCTCGGTTAACATTGCCATGATGTCTTATTCCATTCTAATCTCATTCCTTTCTGCTCATATACAAAAGCGTTGTAAACATTATTTTATTCTTTTCTCTTCACAAATATATATCCATTTCATTCCATTCACATATGCTCGGTTAACATTGCCATGTTGTCTTATTCCATTCTAATCTCATTCCTTTCTCCTCATACACAGAATGTCTGTTAACACTGTCACATTTATCCATTCCTTTCTCGTCATACATACAAGGTCTGTAAATTCTATCAGATTATTTCATTCCACATCTCTTCATACACGCTCTGTAAACATTCTCATGGTTTTTTAATTAAATTCCATTCTAGCGGAAATAACGCAAAATATTTCTCGGAATATCTCTTGCTGGTTGTCATAATTTCGTTTTTCTTCGCGGTCACCTTGCATTTTTAAAACTATACATTGCATTTATTTAAAATTTATGTTGCTGTGAAACCGAAATTGTCCCCGAAAAATTCCGTGAAGAAAGATGATTAGCCTACCTCACGGAGTAAAAATTATCGAAAATTGGGGCGGCACTTGTGTTTCGCAATTACAAAACGAACGTCACTTCCTGCTTCCGCTGTCAGTGACTACCTGTACGGTATCGTATAATGCGACTAAGATCAAGCTCCCCACACGTATAAACTGCGTGACCGGATGAAGGGAGCTGTATTGGGAGGAGGGAGACGGGACAAGAGAATTAGAGACTGTGCAGCTCAGGGCCGTACCTGCCAGCCGCCATCAAGCAACAAGTGGCTTCACATTCGCAAATTATCGCCGTTATCCTCGTTATCAGCATCTTGGCTTTCCAGTTTACCGGGTAAACCCGTCTGATCAAAGATGAATGTGGAGCCTTGTATTCCTCGCACCCGACATGCCCTACTTCCTCCTCCTTCTCCCCTCCCTTAACTGTCTTCTTATCTTCTCCCCACCCCAGTGGATATTCTGCGCAATGTCTTGTCGACTGATTTGGTTTGGGTAGACTGGAAAAGAGGAGAAAGAGCGGGTAGGGTAACAGCTTTTATATCAGTTGTATCGCCTGGTCACTGATCATTATTTAGCAGGAATGCCATCCTTCCACTCTGGGCAAATCCATAGGTGTTCAGTTGTCATCAGCAATCGTCTTAAGGTGTAAATGCTAATGGTGCCGGCTGTTCGTTGATTATGTACCTTCTTTTCCATTCTTTGTAGCCTCTCTTCTCGACGACCCGCGTGTAAGCCCACCCTCTTGCAGTCTGGGGGTCACATCCTCATTGATTGATACGTCTGTGGATAACAGGCGGTTTCTCAGTGACATTACTATGGCTGCCTTATCCATCAATAATGTCCCCCACACCAGGGCTTCAGCCGCCAGTCTATCAGCTCTTTTAATAGTCGTAGACCCCAGCGTGACCTGGACAATAAATCCAAGTGACTCCATGAATGTTGGAGGCCAGCATATGATAATCCATCTACTCATGCCGCAACCACCCGTTGTGGATTTTTCGGAACACGGATTGCGAGTCTGTCACGATGACTGCCCTTGTTACTGTGTTCCCAAAGTGCCACCTGAGAGCTGCAGTGACTGCCTCCACCTTCATTGTCATACTGGAAGTTGTTATTCAGTACTCAGTGATGACCTTGCCTAGAGCCCCACAACAACACTAAGGAAATTGATATTTTATACTTATACCGGTTAGGACAAAAGATATGTCTATTTAAAGTTCAATAACATCCAGAGTTAAAAAGAAACTGGAAAGAATTAAATTAATAAATAAAAAAAATTGCAGAATTCAGTTTGTGTATCAGGCGCACACCGGGCTTGTAATTGTTATACATTTTTAGTGGCGTACGGATAGTGCGTACACCTAGGGACCGACCAACAGTATCATTTTTAAACTTGTTTTCTAAAAGAAATCCGTATTAACTATGCACGCACCCTTAGAAAAGAAATATCGGAACCAAAAAATACTGCACTCAATATCCGGGTTTGCATCCTAAGCGTGTCCGTATTAAGTGTGGTCCACTGTATATTTATTTTTTCGGCTATGACATAACCATAGAACTTAGATAGTCAAAATCTGCAGCAGTGGCAGATAATTATCATCTTCTGATATGTGCCAAATATCATCTTCATAACATTTGAATTTTACAGTTATACAACTTTGAAAACTTTGAAAATAAGTCAACTCTTTTTTTTTTTTCTTGGTTCATTCGGTTTAGATCTTGTCCGTTTCAATTCATTGTAAAGGGACATAATCAAGGGCATAGTGAAGGGAGGGAACAAATCTCAAGTTTACATTATTGTTGTGTCTTTGCCTCCACCCTCGCTTAGGCCGGGGTACTGTTTGTGAGAATACACTCTTTCCTCAGAGACGTGTTGCAGCGGCTTAAGGCGTGCTTCCCCTGGACCTCTTAACCGTCTTGAAGAGGTCATAGCCTCCGCCTCTGGAGGTGATATCCGGTTGACAAATTACATGGCAGGCTAGGTGGGGATGGATGTAGATTGATTCATATAGATGCCAGTGGCATTAGGTGTTTTCCGAGGTGCCCAGTCACGATTTTTGTATCAATTAGTTTTACACAATGGTTTCACTAAACCCACACTTAGTATACATTCCCTCTCCGCACCACTGTATGTTTTCTTTCTTAGTTATACCGGAAAGGGAGAGGGAGAGAGAGACAGTGTATGTCAGAGAGAGAGAGAGAGAGGGAGAGAGAGAGAGAGGAGAGAGAGAGAGAGGGAGATAGAAAGACAGAGAGAGCAATATTATTAAATAAATTTTAAAAAACCCGTTTTACCTAAGTCGAAGCCTAATAACTTCAAGACTTAAATCTGAGGAAGAACTGGGATAGAATTTTAGGCACACCAGTAGACAGATATAACCAATAATTGCTGCACTTTTCTTGATATAGGCTAAAAGTACTATCTCACAGCAAAAACACACACACACACACACAAAAATCATGTCTGTGTTACAAGGTAACGGGCGGGGGAAAATTTAGTTAGGCTGCACACCGGGAATGCTGCAGTTAGACATAACGATTTTAATTTTTCAGTCGCGACGTAACCATAGCACCTAGATTATCGAAATTTGCAGCATTAATAGACAATATCCAACAGCTAAAGTGTGTAAAATTTCAGCGCCATAAGGTCTGAAAGTTTGACGTCATTAAACTATGAAATAAAGTTTTGTTTCTCTTGGTCCATTCTTAGAAAATATATCTATACAGTAACATCGTGATGGTCACTAATGAACAAAAAGTCTCACTAAATACGCAGCATCAGCATCCTATCTCAGCCGTTGCATTATCATCATCGTCATCATCATTATCATCATTGTCATCATCATCGTTGTCATCGTTATCATTTTACTAGACGGATCCTCGAAAAGGAACATAATACCATGTACAATGATACTATATGTGTATATTTAAATTTCTACTAATGTTTGTGAGATGATAGCTGCCATCTTTACCTACTTAACTGCTTCATTACTAAGAAAGTTTAATTGCTGGTGTGACGACATTTTTTTCATTATCATCATCATCATCATCATCATCATCATTCTGATCATAAACATCATTTAAAAATTATTTAATTAAGAACTTTGAAACAGGACGTAAAAAGTTTGTTTTCACAGTTACATAGACGTGATGTAATAATGCAAATTTTCGATCTGATAAAATCTTCAGGCATAACATGGCTCCCATCATTATCACAATCATCATCATCATCATCATCATCATTGAAAAAAGGAAAGAAGGCGTTCTCCACCAGAAACTGGGCTTTAATTGAAAAAACAATCCAAAGAACAATCCAAATTTTCGGAACTAGTTCTATGTTCCTTCATCAGGGACACTATACAATGTGACATGAATACTACAGATACACAACAAATATGAGAAGGGCGGACAACAACTCAGAACGGAGATGAGAAACGTTTACAAGAGACAAATATAGTCACACACNATAATCAGCAGTGTCCATAATGACTAGTGCGCTACCCTTGTCGGCCTCACGAATAGTGATTTGAGTATTGCTTCTGAGATCATTTAAAGCAGCACGCTCTTCTCTGGAAAGATTATCATGTTTCTTCTGGCCAACAAGGGAAGGTTTAAGACAATCTTTTTCCAAATTATTACAATATAAGTCCAGTGCGGGGTGCCGTCCGGCAGGAGGGGTCCATGTGCTCTTAACATACAGCTTGCGGGGTATCTGAGATAGGTTAGAAGGTGGCTCATTTTCAAAGTATTCTTTCAAACGGCATCGCCGGGTATAAGCCTTGGTGTCCTTTATGAAATTGAACAGATTGAAATTTCTGACCTCCGGGCAGAACCCCTTACCTTTGGACAACAGTTTTATATCATCATCATCATCATCATCATCATCATCATCATCATTCTTTTCCACCACCACCACCACCACCACCATTGTCACTTTGCGCCTCTTTGATTGTCCAGATACTTTCCAAAAATGACTTTAGCAAGACAATATTACATAGCTTCATCACTCTCCCTCTCGTTCGCCAACCGGCGCCTACATAATCTTGCAAATCTCAGAGGCTAAAGATAGCATTCATTAGCAGTAAATTAAACGGAAACTGTCCATGTACGGACCTAATTTTGGTTACCTGTACAGACTCAAAATCTTGAATAAGCGTGATCAACAACGGGGATTAATTTCCCGTAAAGCCGGTCTTGGGCGGTTACTCGGAATAATGATCTATTTAATGCCGAATAACAAAACCCTCGTTTAGCTGAAATATGTTGTTGACATTTGTTTATATGAATTATTTATTGACTGATCCAGATTTGTGCCATCAATTACCGGAAGGTCCTGTTTTTGCTAGGTTAGTCAAGAGCTGAGCAAAAATGGCAGCTAATGGAGTGATAGCTGAGTTTTGCATAATATAGAATTTAAGGGATGTTATTTGGCTGCTATTCTTGAAAAGAAAGTGGGCGGTCGGGC
>JAWQUT010000214.1:1204181-1214391 GCA_033807755.1 Ellobium chinense
TAAAACATTGTAAAGATTTGAGTGAAACTTTAATTTATTTTGAAGACGTGAAAGTAAGGCCAGCAGAAGAGTACGAATAGGAAAAGAACAGATCAAGGCTGAGCTGCTGGGTGGGGAACGGGATAACAGGAAGCAGTTAACGAGGGGGATTTCGAAGATGAGTAATCTTGTCATTCGCATGATGTGAGGCGGGGCAAGTTGAGAGATCACACTGCATGGTAGGAAGGCAAGAGTTTGTAATAAATACTCAAAAAATGAAGAAACCCAGGAGGGGGTTCAGTATAGGCAAAAATTATTGACCTGAGTCGGAAATATAATAAAGAAGAGTGGAGTGACTGAAGATGTCTAAACGTTTTTATTTATAAATACTTATTTGAGCAAAATAGCCAGTCTTAAAACAATGCTGAATCACACTGCGAATGTCAGACAATATCTTTAGCTTGTCGAGAGTTTTATATATATCCCACACACAAGGATGATAATTATGTTTTCTGACCGGTCAAAATTCAGGTCATCCTATTATGACACCTTCATGAAACTGGATCAGTCAATTCTTGCTAAGTATAGACTTTCTATGTCGAGTAGTTCATGAGTCAGTTGATTGGTAGTTCCGATAACAGGAGAAACTCGGGTCTGTGTAGATAATGCTTTATAGAAAGCTCGAAGGACTGGCAGTGTAATGAAATAGTGAATATCCGCATACTTCACTAAAATGATGTAGATATAGTCTTTCACTAAAAAAAAACATCAATATTATTCTTAATTCAGTTTTGCATTGCATGACCAAGCCATCTTTCCTTCTTTCTTTCTTTCTTTCTGTCTTTCTTTCTTTCTTTCTTTCTTTGTTTCTTTCTTTCTTTCTTTCTTTCTTTCTTGTTCTAGGTATGCAAATTGCTTTCAGTCAAAATCTCAGCTGGTAATAATTTATAACTGGCTGAAACGATATTATTTCAAGCCAAATACGTCAATACCTATCTCGGGTTGCATGCCATTTCAATCTGACAGACTGCTATTCAAGGCTGCCATGACGTCAGTTCGTGTGTCCGCCTTTGATATATGGTTGCCGAGCAACATCAGTTTCCACGGTCTTCCGCTGACCTCATACAACATAAATCTACTCCTTGTCCATATGAGATCTGTGGCCGTATGCATAATCCATACGTTAATTAACGTACTTTAACCACAGTGAACACTACGGAGAGGATCCACCCGAATGCATAGGGTGCAGCTGTCCTCTCACCATATCTCACATCATGACAGAGTGTGCAGAATTCACCGATGCCCGCAAAAATCTCAAACATTCATCCTCAATGAAAGAACTATTTACTACTAATACAACACACAACATCTTAAACTTTATTAAAGACATAGGTCTATACGAAAGGATATAAAATCATAGCATACAACGAACATATAAAATCATAACATACAACGAACATATTTGTGTACTACAACGTTTTACCTAAAACATGGTCTCTGCACATTTTAGGAGTGTGACCCTGCAACAGTGACGCCCGTTGCAGTTTTGAAGCCGATAGGACGGTCACACTCTGGCTTTTAGAGTAGGAAAGCCGGCGTCTAGTCTTCTCGGATAAGGACGAAAAACTAGGAGGTCCCGTGTGCACGTTGCGCACGTTAAAAATCCCTTGGCAGTTTTAAAATCGTAAAAGAGTAGGCCTAGCGGCCGCTGTCCAGGCAAAATTGATAGGAAAATTCTACTCAAAAACGTTCACAATAACCATGAGGGCGTAATATAGCCGTAATCGTGCTGACACGCCGTAAAACACAAACTCAAACTCAAACTCAAAACCGTGGTTACCGCACAGCGTTAACTAGCGTAGGGATTATGCATACGGCCACTGGTGATTGTAGTCTCTGATGCAAACGATCACATTCTCTTCTTACGTTACCTCCCTTGCTTTTCACTCAGCTCGGCCCAATTCCGCTGAAGTTTTAGCGTTGTAAATGTACATATGTTTTAGCGTTGTAAATGTACATATGTTTTAGTGTTGTAAATGTATATATATGTTTTAGCGTTGTAAATATATATGTTTTAGCGTTGTAAATGTATATATGTTTTAGCGTTGTAAATATATTTCTATTTCCCTGTCAATATATATAATTTTGCTGAAACTTCATCTTTGGGAAACCATCTACGAAGACCGTTTCCTTGTGGTGGAGGTATTCGTTGTGTCTTCACCGCCGGAAGTGGGACGGCGATCAAAGTGGGAAAAGCGCTGTTTTCCGGTCGACTCGGAACGTTTTTAATGCAACTGATCTGCCTACCTAGCTAGAATCGGTGGTGACCGTACATTATAAGGATGCTTTAGTCGGAAACGACTGTGATTTCCAGTGTCATTAGTGGGTTGTGAGAGACCCTTCTAGCATAGCACCAATGACAGTGATGATGAGAAAGAAAGAAAGAAAGAAAGAAAGAAAGAAAGAAAGAAAGAAAGAAAGAAAGAAAAAATATTGTTTTTACTTCAGTTTTCATCCAAGACTCTTTTTGGAACACGTCACAATAATAATGGCTGTCACAGCTCGACCACTTTCATGAAGATTATGTTTAGCCTAAGATGTACCTTCCGTTATAGTCTTTCTTTCTGTGTCCTAGGACTGTGTACACTCTTCTTCGTTGTTGTTGTTGTTGTTGTTGTTGTTGTAGTTGTTGTCGTCGTTGAGTGTTTAGACTGAATTTTTTTGCCCTGATATAACCTCAGGATTTGACGACTTCAGATCTCATGTATTCGAAAATCTGGCAGGATGCTCTCAGCTCTACTTCCGTATTTTCTATAATAATATCACATTTGATTCACGAATTAAAATATTTCAGTAGCTCTAAAATTGTAGGCAGGTCTGTGGAATAAATTGAGGTTTAGCTGTATTTTGCTGCATGTCGTATTGATGTCATTAACAGTTACTGTTTTTGCCATTGAACCAAGTAAAGTTGTGACTATCGTTTTTCTCTGTTCGTCAGCCGGCTGCCGTCTCAATCGCCACCTCGCTCATGCTATTTTGTCCCTTAGCAAAGTCTCTGGCTGAACCACAGAACAGAACTGGTTTCTGTTGTTGTTGTTGTTGTTGTTGTTGTTGTTGTTGTTGTTGTTGTTGTTGTTGTTAGTGATGGTGGTGGTGGTCCGTTTTGTGGACTGAGCTTTGCATGAAGATGAGCGGAAGTGACGCAGATTGCAAAACGGAGAGCAAAAATGACGTGTGAGCAGAATTAAAACAGCAGTGAATATGTTATTTTGACAAGACAGGCTGTGATCAGCCGCTGCGTAGGTGGGAAGGATAGTTTTTTTCCTGTCATCGCTAATGAGATTTGTGATGCTAGAAGGACGGCTCTGTAGTTGTGATACCTGTGTGGCAGTGTTGTTTCCTTGTCGATATTTTCAAATATCCACTTCACGAGTACTCCTGACTCCAGTATCATCGATTCTGTGACAAGTCCACGAGATGGTGGTTGCTAACGAATTTAGAAATGAATGTAAGGATCCATTGAGAAATTTAAACACACTCAGTAATACAGTGTCCACTCAGTTAAATGTTGTTATATACAGGTTTAAGTTGTCACTTAAACCGTCTGACCGTCATTTTAATACCATTTTAGAATGTAACGTTTTTTGGTTATATTTTTGCGACTAAAACAGATATGACCGAAAAAAAAACCCGAAACATTGAAATTTAATTAAACAGTATTGACCATGTCGACAAAATCGCCTAACTCAGCTCTTGAAAGTGAGTACTTCCTTTGAGGACTAGTATCGAGCATACTCATTATCGATACCGACCCAATCATACCCATATAGAATGCGTGGTAGTGACTGATAGAAATGTGGGCGGTAACGGTGACAGTCATGGGAATATGGGTCAGGTACGATGGGAGGGCGGAGACAGCTCAACATGAAAGAGAACATTATGGCCGCCTAAGGGCTCCTTGCTAATGTTTTTGAGATGACAACTGCTATTGTTCTTTCTTGTCTTCTTTCCCTTTTTTTTTCTGAAACTTTGTGATTCGCTTTATATTTCCTCTTCCGCCATTGTTTTTTTCTCCTCCTTTAGACAGATCAGCTCAGGTGAGCTATGGAAGGGTGGGAGCAGGTTCCTTTATGGCCTTGTTTGTTTGTCATGTTTTGTATGGTTCTGAAGGTGCCAGCAGGACATCGTCTTTGGAAGGTAAAGCGAGACCATTGTTTCATCGCCTGTGCATGGCATCCAGACATAATATAACATATAACAGAGGACGTCTTCCGCTTTGCAGTGTTTGGTTACATGCTGAGTTTTTGTCCGGCTTGTCATGGACAGCCAAGATACAGCCGTGTTTCACTATTTAAATAAAGCAACAAAAAGTCCTACTGGACCTCAAATTTCCAACAGATACACCGAAGTTTGAGAGAGAGAGAGAGAAACACACACACATATACACACACCCACACCCCCACACACCCACACCCATCCACCCACATACACACACACACACACACACACGCACGCACGCACGCACACATACACACACACACACACACACACACACACACACAGAGACAATAAAAAACTGTTCCGTTTAAGTTTAGTCAGTCCTTCTCTCCCACCTTCTTCTACCTACCCGGGATCGCCGCGACACTTCAGATAGTTATGGACAGTTCCTGAAGAAAGGGCAACGGAACGTTATCTAATCTGCTATCCTCTTCTTTCTCAGGAATATCTGGCAGAGAAGAAATATGTGCACCGAGATCTGGCTGCCAGGAACGTTCTCATAGATTACAACAAGGTTGTCAAAGTCTGCGACTTTGGGCTGTCCAGGGATATATTCAATGACAACCACTATAAGAAACTGACCAATGGGAAGCTGCCGCTGAAATGGATGGCTATTGAGTCGCTGCGCGACCGGATATTCACCACGCAGTCGGACGTTTGGTCATTCGGCATTCTGCTATGGGAGATAGTAACAATGGGTGAGTATGAGAAGAGGAAGGCAGGTCGACAGAATGAGCAGAGAAAGGCGGGGAGAGGAGGAGGGAGGGTTAATGGGGACGGTGGAAGAAGTCAGAGAAAGAAGGAGGGGCGAGTAGAAGTGTCCGTCTTTGTATGTGGTGGACTTCAGCTTAAGCGGAGCTTTTAAGAAGAATGGAAGGAGGAGTTGGGTTTACGAGGCGTGGATACTATTAAGTAAGATATATTAACATAGAAAATACAGTATCGTCTTATCTGATGAAGATTGTAATTTGAAAATTGGCAGTTAAAAAGGAATCAACTTTTCTTCTTCTTTAAACATGTTAAGATGTCACAAAGGTGACCATTCATACTTCAAAATTATGTCAGTCATATTTTGCTGCAGGAGTTGTTGTCGATGTCACTATTGTTGTGGAGATACTTTATGATTTTTGCACTTATCTGTTCTTCCCTCTCCCTTTCTCTTTTTTTTTTCTCTTCTGTCTTTCCTTGTGGTTAAAGTCTTTTGCCCGTATACTGATGTTTCTTGTCCTACTTTCAGGCGCCTCTCCATACCCCAATGTAGCACTGGCAGATCTGTACTACGTTTTGTCTAATGGTTACAGAATGGACAGGCCTAGTAACTGTTCTCAGGAACTGTAAGTACATGTAATTAAGATCAACCCATCTTTTGAACTAGCAGTCCATATGCTTGTATGATAAGACTATAATATTGTTTAAAAACAAAGAAGAGATTTAAGTTATTAAAATGTGTGAGATTAAACATAGACAGTTATGAGACACAGCGAGATATACGGTATCATATTGGTACCCGAATACTCTATGTGCTTAGACTTACACTTCAGCGACGAGCAAAGTGTCGCATTTGTTGTTGTAACACACAGATCAATCGTAATTGTGTTAAACAAGTAAGACAACATCAGACCTGCAGTAGGGGACTGTGACGAAGTTACTTAGTGAGTCATGCTGGGGTCGGATGCGCACGTGTCATTTGTGGACTTGCGCGCCGGTTGGGTGTGCACGTCGCCGCACCCGTCCGCGCGCGAGTTGTCCGGAAGAAGAAAAAGAAAGGAGAAGAACCGTTGGAGGCGGCTGAAAAGGAGGGGAATTCAGCGGAGGTGTAGACAGACGACGGTTAGAAAGCTGTTTATACAGTATTGTGACCTGTGCTTAAATGAACATAGCCATAACGCTCACTTCATCACTTCTGTGCTGAAATGGTCATGGCAACTTATTATCCGGAGTTTAATTAGGGAGAAGGCCTTGGTCGAGATTTGTCGGCCGTTGAGTGTCGTAATATTATGTGGTTGGAGGATGCCTCCTCCGTGAGCCTTCCAGGGCCGTGCTATGCGTTGTGATTATGCCTCTTCTATTGGCCGTCCAGGGCCGTGTTATGTGGGCCTTCAGGGCCGTGCTATGCGTAGTGATGATGCCTCTTCTGTTGGCCTTCCAGGGCCGTGTTCTGTTGGCCGTCCAGGGCCGTGTTATGTGCATTGCTGATGCTTCTTCTGTTGGCCATCCAGGGCCGTGTTATGCACAGAGAGGTCTGTGCACCTCATCTAGCGCGTTAAACGATGCTTGAATAATATAACTTCCATAATTTTTATATTGCTACACAATTGTAATGTGTCCTGATTTTCATTTTATTCTCACAGATACGCCATAATGAGGTCATGCTGGGAGGATGAGCCACCAGAGAGACCCAACTTCACCCAGCTCCGCCTGATGCTGGAGGACCTGCTACACGAGGACAGAGACTACCTGGTCCTAGAGGACATCGACGTCCCTCTCACCAACAGCGACAACAGCAGCTCGCCCTCGCCGCCGGCCAGTCTGGACAATACTAGCCCTTCGTCCACTGGAACAGTCGGGGCAACGGCCGGACCTCGGTCTTACCCTACAACGTCAACTTCGACGCTGTCCTCAGTCGCTGCCACCCCGTCCCACCCCACGAAAGTGGCAAAGAAGGCCTCGCCCAGGAGAGACAATATGCGGATCAACGTTTGCATACACCAGAAATCGACAGACCGATTAATACGTCCCAGTGAGAGTGATTCGAGTCCGTCGTCATGTTAGGAACAAAATGGCATTTTTTTTTTGGTCTTTTTTAAAAAAACTTGTTTAACTATGGCATACTTACTGCCAGGATGCCTTGCACAACGCCATTGTGGTTACTGAAATTCAGCCCGTAGACTTAATAAGGGTGATGTTACCAGTACAAGAGCTTAACTGAAACTCTGTGCTTGGAGGCCTTCACAACGTACCTGTATCCAAAGTTTAATAGTTCAATGTGCCTGGTCTGCATTTTGGAAACTTTACTCTGAGTGCAAGCAACACACAGAGCCCACTGTCCGTTTTCCTCCTGAAAGCCTGATGATAATGATTCCTGGCCAAAATGGTGCTTACATTATGTATCTCCTATATGAGGGACGAGACTAAGTATTTCATTATTTTGAACAGCTGTGCGGATACGGCTGTATTCACAGATGTTGCCGTATCAAGTTTGAAAACAAGATCATGAGTGCGGAGAGATGGTGGTCGCGGACGAACGGAGGTTGAAGGCTGCTGGTGTCAACTGCGAAACGTCTCTTTTCGCCAGAGAAGGTGGTAAAATAAAATTTTTGTTGTGGCACATGAGTGAAGGGGGTTCACTTCGTGTGTTGAAAACAAAGCCAAATCTACATTGTTTACAAAGATTTCATACTTCAATCAACAGTGCGGATCTTTGAGGAGACATTTCTTCAGGTGTGGCAGTGGCTTTAGGTGTGCGATTCTCATCTGAATGGGGGTTCATGTGTTGAGGATGCACTCTTTCAAGGCCTCGCCCGGTGACGTATGACTTTTCCAGGAGCTGGGTACCACAGAGAGATTTGGGCAGAGAGCCACACTGTTTAAAGGTTGTTTCAAACAGTGAGAATCAGAAGGGCACCAGCACGTAATCTATTGTTTTGTACTGTTGCTTTATAAGAGCACGGGAATTAATGCCTTTGCCATTATTCGTATCTCGTTCTACAGCTGTCATAGATACAGCTGTGGCACATCTTCATGCGCTGACTTATTTTCAGAAGGCCTATTTGATGTCAGCAAAACCCATTCTGAATTCTAGAAATCATCGTACCGGCCTGGCGCCATGGATCATTAGACTAATTTAGAGCCACAGTGCTACATTCAGACAGTCATCATCTCATATCTATGTCGATAAGAGTGGACTTTATAATCTCCAGCTGTTTGTTGTCTTCATCGTTTTACTTACATGTGATATAGACCAGACCATCGTTTAACACCAGATGGTAAGGTGTTCATTCTAAAAGACCTACTGAGTCCTCACAGGGATCTTTGTAATATCTGACTCCCTAAGACGGTAGCAAAAGTAGGTAATGGGAAACACTTTTTCTCCAGTGTGAACGGCATGATCCTTACCTCTGTATGCTTGGCACCGCACTACTTACTCATGACACTGGACAGATCATCTCATCGATGCAGCTTGCAAGGCAAAGTTCTTCACCCACGTTTTGATCCAGAGACACCATTAATTCTTGATGGAGACAGCTGTGTTAAAGTGCATCACGTATTGTGCATAATGTGTATGGTCAGCACTGAGGAGTTTTTCGTCCCCCAGTTTTTCATCTCAAAGGTACAGTGAGGTACAATGTCTACGGTGAATTTCAGAGACTTTCAGTCACCATGCTCTGTGTTAAACAGAATCAACACACCACGTGTCACTCAAGCGTACAGTATTCAGTACGTGTGCTGCCAAACCGATATCCATTTTCTCATTTTTTTTTTTTTAATGTGTATCTGAGTTACTGTTTAGCACAAAGCATTTATGAACTGCTCGGTAACGCAGTGGCGTACATATTTTTACGAATTCTACACATTGTCTGTATTATATCAGTATGATTTTACCAGGACGGGTCAAGAAACACAACAGCTGTTATGCGAATGGTCATCTTAAGAATTTTACATGGTCTGAATTTTGGAGCAATGTTGTACAATACACGTTAACCAGATCCACAATATAGACTAGTCGAGATCTGAACGACTCCAGTGGAGACCTTTATTCCGAAATTCAGACCACGTGTCTACATATACTTAAATAAAGCGGCAGGATGGACCCACGGTTCTTTTTTTTTTTTTTTAATGTATTGAGCCGTAATGTGAAGTTTCACCTTTTGTTTGTCAATGCGAAACCATCGAAACAGCTCACTGTGTACTCCATCCTTTCTAGTCCCATAGTCCAGCTGTATGTATAATACTGTATGTACTGTATTCTTAACTTAGTTTTGGTTGTGATTCAGCTCGCACTGACGAACAATATTGAGAAAAAAATGGCTTATTCGGTGTTTTCTCCAGGTCACATGATTAGAGAAGAAAATGTCCAATGCAGAAACCATGGCTCAGACTTGGATGATGTATTTTAGAACATAGATGTGAGAGAAAAGTCTACTAATGCCAAATTTCCGTCAGCCAAATTGACTTACTTACAAAGCAGGAACGCGGAGACAAGGACTTAACTCCTTAAACGGTGAGGATAACGTGATATGCATCTCTAGGCAGATGTCCTGAAGTATTAGAGAGCTCTTGTTTTCAAGGTCGGATCTTTTACAGACCATTCTGGGGTGGAATCAGATTAGATGTAAAGCTCAACATGATTGTAACAAAAGGAAAGGCTCTGTGCTCATTCCTAACGGCGGTCCGCAAAAAAAAATCCGAACTTAAAATAACTCTCAGACGTGATAATGAACAGGGCACATTCTGTGTTTCTAAGAATTCCGATGTGGAAACAACTAATATAATATCTGAAGACGGAAGGATGCTTGTAGGAAGTCTTGAACAGTTTCAGATTCTCTCACAGGTTAGGACTTTCCTCTATGATGACAAATGCATTGGATTTATGTAGATTTGATTTTTAGCGATGGCTGACCTGGACAAAATGCTGGCAATGTAGTAATTTATATTATTATCCTTACATATGAGCACTGATTCACTTCAACCCAGGGCGAGAGAATGTTATGTGAATGTGTACGTTCACGTGTAGGTGGAGTGGGGGATTTTATGGAATCCCTAAGTCACAGCTGGACTGGTGCTGATAGCTGGTTAAAAAAGAAAGATGAACATTCGTGAAAAGAGGAATGCTCAACGGCAAAGGTGGCAATAGGTCGGAAGAAAATAAACGTTCAAAATTGTTTACGATCTCTTTATCTCTCTCTCTCTCTCTCTCTCTCTCTCTCTCTCTCTCTCTCTCTCTCTCTCTCTC
>JAWQUT010000214.1:1223943-1247379 GCA_033807755.1 Ellobium chinense
GAAGAAGAGTCCCAGGATATTGCATTGAGACTTATTTGGTGCGCCTCAGCTTGCAGCGCTCTTGAAATTAATATAATGTCAAGATTCATACTCATACTGTAGGTGAAGGTTTCAGGCATCATGCAGATCCCATGATTTAAAGACCGCTAGGCAATTAAAATTATTAATAATTAGCAATTAAAAAACAGCTCATGGACAAAACTGCTGTGTTGGTCAGCTGGTAAGATGCCTATTCATCATACTGTAGTGTGGAGGAGATGAGACTATCAGAGTGATGAGGATGTGGGAGTTGGGACGGAACTAAGATGATATCCCTCTTCTGTTCTGAAAGGGAAATGGAGAGAACTTCCGCTGTGGCTGAGAGCCAAAGCGCACCAAGCAAAACACAGGGCTTTTCCGGACGCATCGATTATTGGTGTGAAATGCCTGAACATCCTTGTTCTTCTAGTTCTTCTGCTTTTTCTCCTTTGACTTCGCTCCTCCTTTTGCTTTGTTTTCCCTTTTCCTTGTCATCTTCTTGTCATGTCTTGATAAGTCACCAGGCAAAGTAAAACAGCTGACCATATTCTCATGTAAATTACATGAGATCAGAATTATTATCTCCTGTAGATCTAGACTATGTACTTTCATCATGCACTCTGTTAAATGTGTGTTATGATGGTCACCAACTCCTTACGGTAACAGGTATGTCTCCTAATACCAATTTCAGTCCTGATATTCTTCATTTCGGCAAATTACTGCTAGGATTTTGGAAATCTCCGAACAGGGCGACTATTCTGTGAGACTACCAATAATTTTGTTGTTTGTTGGGTTTTTTTTTTGTTTTGCCTGCAAAAAAATAGACTTATTTTTGAAAGTATTTCTGATATGAAATCAAATAATGATAGTTACAATGTTGACGTTCTTGTTGCTGCTGTCCTTGTTGTTGCTTTTTTTGTTATTGTTGTTGTCATTGTTGTCTTGCTGTTGTTGTTGTTGTTGTTGTACTTCGACTTCTTCTCCTTCTTCTTCTTCTTCTTCTTCTTCTTCTTCTTCTTCTTCTTCTTCTTCTTCTTCTTCTTTTTCTTCCTCCTCCTCCTCCTCCTCTTCTTCAAGAGTTGTTGTTGTCGTTGCTCTATAGTGGTGGTGGTGATTAGCAATAGTGATGTGAAGTGAGATTCGTAATTCATAGTTAATTAAGCATAATAGATTTGTATCAGTCGACTCTTCTTGGTTATAACTCATCGTCTGTATGGAAAAAGTTTCGATTATCCTGTGGCTTTTATTTAGAATACGTCGTATATTATCTAACATAAAGCCACAGGATAATCGAAACTTTTTCCACACAGACGATGAGTTATAACCAAGAAGAGTTCGTTCACCTGAAAATGCGATTAAGCAGAGCCAAGTATTTTTGTTTTCACACAATCAACAATCTGACAACTCAGACAAAAGCATTTGTTAAGAATGCATCTGAAATATGGAAACTTTGGGGAAAATATACACATTGGCACATTTATTCCTTTTTTAACTTCCCATTTACAAAAAAAAAAAAAACACAAACAAAAAAAAACAACCAAAAGTGAGCAATCAATGACGCGAGTGGACTTCAGTGGTCGAGCTTGCCCATCTCTGACATTATCTGTACGGACAGGTGTCAGTCCCCTTCTGTTCTGGGTGCTCTCCAATCTCCAGCAGGTGTCTTAGACCTGGGAATAAGATGGCACAAGACAAACCAAAGGTTAGCCGCCATAATAACAACAATAATAACAACAATCATTATCATCATGATGATCATCATGAGTGATTATGTTAAATGATAATAATACTAGTAATTTATTTTTAATTACTAATGCCAGCTTACACGACATCACACTATTTTTGCTCCAACACTATTCACTCTAGGACGTTCTCAGCTCCTTGGGGAGCGCACGGTGCCGTTGCCATTTGCAGGCATTGATCATAATGCGTTTTATGGGTTGGTAGGGTGAAAGGTGTGTGTTTCATAAAACTTGTTTTGGAATAACTCCTGTGTAACAGATTCAGAATCCTGTCTAAAACAATGGCTCTCAAACTGAGGTCCTTGGAGTACTTCTGAGAGAGAGCAGGAAATAAAATATGAGAATCACTGGATTAGGTTGAACCTAATGTGTCATATAGCAACTTTTCACAAAATTCCCATGTTATTTGTACTGAACCGAACTAACTACTCACCACAAGTATCAGTACCATTATTCCCGTGGAGAAAAATAGTTTTGCTCCAACCTACGGAAAGGAGTACTCATGGATGCAGCTGTATCTCCCATAATGCTAACGAAGATCTAGATCTTGCTATGCTATGGCGACTGAAAAGCAGAATCATTTACCAGCTACAGCGCCCTGGAAGCCAGAGTTGTAATCGCAAGCCACCTCATTGTTCACGTAGTTGGATCGGTCATCTGTGTAGTCATCTGACTGACCCGGTCCTCCGACCATGGCGCCGTACAGGATATGAACGTTACGCTGGCTGCCTGACATGATGAACGGTCCACATGGCGCCGGCGAGTTTGGGCAGGAGCTGTAGACAAAACATGATTTTCGTGTCGTTTTTAAGTGTTCACTAAGTGCTAAACGTTATAGGATTAAGTGTACAAGTTCTTGGATCATTTAAAACATAATTATTTGTCGTCCGTCTCACGAAAGGATGTATGCGACATTTTGGGTGTTTTGAGTTGAAACTGTTTCGGAAAGTCCACAACGAGATCTATGTTCTCACAAAGTGGCGAATCGATAGCTCCAGTGGTTTCGGAGATATTACACATTAAATGATTGTGGGTATTACTAAATTCTAAATTTCATCGAAACTTTAAATAGCACTCCTGAAAAATCAGCGAATATCGCATCAGCTCCTTCCTGAGACGTGCGATGAATTCTGGGATCTGATATGCAGCAGTGCTGCGTTTGCTTCACATCATGGCCTGTTTCACAAAACCAACGAAAACATCCGAATAACTGAAGTGCACAGGTTTCATTGTTTTTACGTTTCTTCCTCGGCGTTTATGAAAACCGAACATACTCTTTGGGTTTGATATGCAGCAGTGCTTCGTTCACTTTAAATGATGGTCATCAGAACCTGTATAAATCAATCGAGAGCATCTGAAAAGCCATAGTGTATAGATCTTATTGTTTTCACGCTAATTCGTCTGCGCTGATAAATTAATATAGAGTTGTATTGTGCAAATTAGGCCAAATGCATATTGTCTGTATATTGGCTTGGTTTTGTTCATAACTGATTCTACACAGGCTCTGATGGCACTCCCGGAACTTATCTAGGAATTCAAAGACGTGTGAGCCCAGATATTTCATGAGGAATTCGGTCTCTGTATACTAACAACATAATGATTGAATGCAAAACGTTTTTTTCTCTATCCTATTTTTTTTCATAGAATACGACAAAATCCGTCAAAATCGACCCACTTCTTTTTTCCTACTTCAAATGCGGTAAGTGGGGAATTCTTGTCAGTGTATCTGTTTGATGGACTGACCGCAGCCGAGGCTGAGACTGAAGCATTCACAGCAAGGTTCCAAGAACGAAGCACTCACCACAAGGCTCCAAGACCGAAGCACTCACCGCAAGGCTCCAAGACCGAAGCACTCACCGCAAGGCTCCAAGACCGAAGCACTCACCGCAAGGCTCCAAGACCGAAGCACTCACCGCAAGGTTCCAAGACCGAAGCACTCACTGCAAGGTTCCAAGACCGAAGCACTCACCGCAAGGTTCCAAGACCGGAGCACTCACCGCAAGGTTCCAAGACCGAAGCACTCACCCCAAGGCCCCAAGACCGAAGCACCCACTGCAAGGTTCCAAGACCGAAGCACTCACTGCAAGGTTCCAAGACCGAAGCACTCACCATAAGGCTCCAAGACCGAAGCACTTACAGCAAGGTTCCAAGACCGAAGCACTCACCATAAGGCTCCAAGACCGAAGCACCTCACCATAAGGCTCCAAGACCGAAGCACTCACAGCAAGGTTCCAAGACCGAAGTACTCACCATAAGGCTCCAAGACCGAAGCTTCGGTCTTTATCGAGACTGGGATGCGTCCATCAAACAAAAACACTGAAGAGGATTTCTCTTCTCATTTAGAAACAAGATATTATTACAGATTTAGATTTGGCCATCTCCTCACATTTTTTTTCTGTACTGAACCTGGAAGTCGGCTGTGCTGTCCATGAATACTATGGCAACCGGGGATTCACTGTGTAAACGTTGTGTGCAATGAGCTCCTTAATTCACCACGTTTAATTGTTTGAAAACTTCCCGATATTTCCCAGTGACTGTATCCATTACAGTGGCGAGCAGTTACATATCATGACCTGCTGATGTGCATTCAATAAAAGCTGCCTCGATGAGAATTATCTCCCTTGACGACTTGAATGTAGAGCGTTTTGGTGACGTAATTTTTTAGTTATTAATGGAATTACATAGTTTAGTGACGTGGAATATCGGATTCCTTGTCAGTATCTTATGTCTCGGTTAAGCCAGCCATCTCCCAGTAAAAATAGCTTGCTGAGATGAAAAGAAAATAATATTAAAGGCACATGCTTTTTCAATGATGGTTCTAGTTAAATTCCATTTTGCATTTTGAATCTCTGAATCATTTCTCTTATCGCCAATTTTTAAGTAAAGAAAACAACATTGGATGCCCACCCGTCCACAGCTTTACTGGTCAGCCAAAGCATCATACCTGGATCTGTGGTGAGGTTTCATAGGAAATTGATCACCAAATCCAATCAGGTAACTAAAGCCAGTGTCACCCAAGACATAATGGATCTGGCACATGGCCCAGTGTCTGTACTCAACAGGGTTGATACCCAGATCTGCGGCCACCAGGGCTGCCATTGCCATGTTGGCTGAAAGGAAAATTATTAGAAATTTTACTGTATTTCTGCCACCATTAGGAAATGCATGATTCAGCACTATTGGTGTAATGAAAATAAAAGCGATGGCGAAACGGCAATAAGTTGTAAAATCTCGTTCATGAAGTAGACATTATTGAACACATGTAATTAAACACAATGTTAATATAAATATAGGACAGCACAAATCTAACAATTAAACAGAAATAAAAATAAACACGAAAGTTTAGTTTTTAGATTTGTATTGTCCTTTATTCATATCAAAATTGTGTTTAATTATATGTGCATAAACATTTATTTACTATAGCAAATGAAAAAAGAGTGCGACCACTTACTTCATCTAATGCACAAGGAGGAATAAGCATTATTTTCACAAAAAGTACACTGCGCCTTTGTTACATAAATACAAGGATCTACCATATATAGGCCTACTATAACCTTTTTGAGATCTAAATTCAAGCAAACTTTTCACCTAAATCACAAGACGCCTTGGATTTCGCATATTTTCATTGCACTAGAATAATTGGGGCTTATTGAGTGTTCCAGCAATTCGGAATAACGATGATTTCGTTAAAGGGCTTTCGTATTAATCGTGTTGGAGTTTATACTTTATTCTTATTTTACATGTAACTTATCTCCACTTTACTGAGAAATCGAATCCGGTATAGACTGATACCATTATGGAAAACATTCTTTTTTAACAACAACAACAACAACAACAACAACAGAGGCAAAAAAAATGGAAACAGATCAAGAGAGAAGATTTTTAAAAAAAAATAACTTACAGGAGTATCTTAGTGATCCCCACTGCAGCCTGTAGGCCAAACCTTTAGGAGTGTAAGGTATATCTCCACCAGGGAACCATCCATTGTAAGAGTTGATAATGGCTTGTTTATAATTGTCCTTCCCTGTCGCTTCGTACAACAAAACCTGCAAGATTTAAGCCACCGTTTCATTATATCGTTAACTCCTGGCAATAATGTTTCTATTATTAGAGAGCTTTTTTTTTCAAGTTCAAATCTTTTACAGATCGTTATGACAGAGGAAATTAGGGATATATCATCTTTACCTGGTTGCCAATGGTCTTCTCGTCCCAGGACTCGCCCCAGGCTGGTTCAGGGTCAAACAACTCCTCGGCTCTATCAAGATACTTTTGGTCACCTGTGGCTTTGTACAGCCAGTTGGAACCCCAGCACATCTCGTCAGTGATATTGTAAGACCTGTGTGAAAAAGGTGATACTAGACTGTTTATGTACGAAAGCTTTTACATGGATTCTGTTTAAACCATAAAGTATACGGTGCGTCTTCTAGCTCAAGAGCATATCAGCCACCGCTGTGGCTCATCATGGAGTCACCTATCAATAAATGATCAGAAGGAGTTAAAGGCACACAGGCTAGTCACAGTGAGTCAGGGACTCAATGCACCACCATGGGGTTAGATCACAGTGAGTTTTTGGGTTTATCTAACGTCATCTGACAAAAGGGCTCATGGTTTCCAAAACTATTATTTTTTTTGAGAAAATTGAGTGGGTCTGTTTGAATATAGCTCATTGTTTCTCCAAAATTCTTGTCTAATTTATGTTTCTTTGTCATGGACATTCAAAGTTTCATAAACATACTTTGTAGGGAGATAAATATTGACATATCACAAATATGAAAAAAAAGGGATTTTGGCGGGAGAACCAACAAAAGCCTGTGCGTCTGTAGATAAACAGCCAATAGGTTTCCGACAGCAAGCTTCACGACTAAACCAGTGACCTTATGCATAATCCATACGTTAACTAATTTACTGTGTTAACTGCAGTGAACACTGTTAATGTTTTGGGAGTTTCCCGTGGTTACCGCAGTACGTTAACTAACGCAAGGATTTTGCATACGGCCACAGGTCACAGTGGATTCATTCCTATATTCACCACAGGTCTAAGTCGCAACTGATTTAGACCTTTTGACTTCAAGTTAGGACCAAGTCAGAGTAGGTCTCAGAATCCTAAATTCACCCCAAGATCAATGCACAGCGGGTTAATTAGTTTACCCTTAGTGTCACTGCAGGCATACGTCACAGTTTAGGATTATTAGCGTCAACATAGTGCAAGGTCAGAGGAAATAAGACCCCTAGCATCATCATGTGGCCAAACTGTAGTGGGTTTAAGGTTGTTTAGCCTACCTATACTACAAGAACGGACCAGGGGCGTGGCACTCAATTTTCAAACGCGATTAACTCCGAAACTGTTGTAGGTAAAATTCAATGGGAACCGTCAATCTGTATGAAATTCAGTAGAAGAGGTTTAATGTCAATGTCTGCTCATCGAAGGCCCACGATTCTATTAATTTAGTAATCTGTCGACAAGTTTGTGCCACTACCTCAATTTTGCTCTTTCTACGGATGAATTTAACTTTCGATTTTCACTTTCAATTCATTGTTAACACCAGGTGGTGTGAAGCCGTCGAGTTGTATCAACGAATAAACCCGTAAATTTAGTCATCCAGCAGTATCATGTTCACTGAACAGGAGTGCAAGCTGGATCGCTGTATTGCTACTGCACAATGATAATTCAATGTTTAGGATCGCCATGTAGCAGACACTCTTGTTTAAGTCACCTAACATCCCATTCATAGAATGGGAGTCCATGCTAATAAAACATATGTCTTTACGTGGAAATAAATATTGCAATAATTCTACTCACGAGTAGAAACTTGCTGCTGCCGGAACAGAGTCACTGTATTTTCCCACATATGAATTTCCAAACTCCCAGAGGTCTTTGGCATGGCTTAGAAGAGTATTGGCATATGATGGGTCTGTGGAATAAGCATGATAGATACAGAATAAGATGTGCAACTGAGCATTTCAGCATTTAGTTCGGTGTGTCTGTTCTCTGACACAACCTGTGCCATCAAATCTTATTACAGTAAGCATGAGAAAGAGATAGAATAAGTTGCGCATCAGAGCATTTTCTGACCCATCTTCTATCCTTAAATCTTGTCACCCAGGACACACTGCTTCTCCAGAGGTTCTTCTGAGCGGAATTTTGCGTTTCATCTATAATATGTTCAAGCTCATTTGAAACTGTTCTCTGTCATATTGTCTTAGTCATCCAACTGTTATTTTCCCTTGTAGGTTTCGGTCAAGCGTCATTCTACTCTGACCACTAGTGAGCCGATTTCCTGCAGAAATGGGGTGGAAAGACACAGCCCTACTAAAACCAGGAAAAGGCTCTAACATTTTTGTCTGTGAGTGTCTTTGGAAAACCGCATACCACCATTCACAAGACCCATATTAGATCTCGCCCTCAAAGACAGATGTTCATTTCTTCACACTTACCCGAGTCCTTAAACACCATATAACCAGCAGCCATGGCTGCAGCTGTTTCCATAGCAACATCAGAACCCGGTTTGGACGTTGTGATCTTGTAAGAAGGACGAGCCATTGTCATGGTTTCTGGTGATCCCCAATAGCCATGGTCAGCCCCAGCATCCCCTACCTATTAATGAAACAAACGCTAATCACGTCATGACTTTGGTCTTTATCCAATCAGCTCAAAGGACATGTTGGTATCATGAATTAAACAATATGATAAGATAAAACTGCACAAACTTAGAAATGTCAGGATGTATTGAGATGTTTTTCCAAAATTCTAAATGAGGCATTAGCACTGTCACGGACGTATACATTGTTTTTCAATATGCCATATCGTCTTCTGAGCATTCAACATATTTTTGCCCCTTTAAATAGAAAAACTCTCTACTGCATGAGTGGAACATCATCCGTTTATCTGTCCCTTCAACACTTCGAGATTACTTGAAACTGGAAACTACACTATGAATTTATATTGGTGTACTTTTATTGTTTATGATGCTGTACTGTTTAATCTGTCATGTCTGTTCCGCCATTTTTTAAATGTGAGTTTGACCGCCTATATTATCCCGTCTAGTACGATCTGGGCATGGGTAATAAACTTGTTAAACTTGTAAACGTGTTTTAAAAAACTAAAGTGAAGACCCCAAAGTATAGGTAACATTATTTTCTCCACTTCTGCACCATTAAGCCAAACCTTAACCCATCCCACTCTGGTATCGAATGTGATCTTCAAAGCCATTGCTCATTGACACTGATGAAAGCCAGAGCAAGGTAAATACAAATATAATTTTTTAATTTTTTTTTAAATGGAAACCCACCTGAACATAAAGTTCGTTCTTCGAGGTGTGGCATTTGATGAAGTAGTCCAGCGGCCATTTGATGCAGTCCAGAGCCTCGTCCAGCTGACCTGCTGCCTGGTAAGCGTCTTTGTATTGGATGATGCTCCAGGCTAGGGCGGTGGTGGTATAAGCCATGGGGAAGTTGAATTTGACGTGATCTCCAGCTGGAGAGATACAGGAAGGAACCTGTAATTAATCTAACGTGGAATCCATATCACATAACATTTCGTAGCTTCACAACAGCGTCATTTGTTTTTCGGCAAAAAGAGATGGAGAAAAGACAGTGTTCACATTGGCTGGGAAAGTATAACCGGTTTGCCTACCTTGCCGAAATAAAAAAAAATCAGAAGTGTTTACTCCCAGATGTGTCGTGGCAATAGTGCCTGTGGCGAGTTCTGTTATCTCTGTATTTTTTTTTTCTCTTCCGTCGGGCTCCTACAAAATAATAATGGCGTTCTAGCGAGCACGACCTGCGTATTAAGCGAAGGGAACAATTCTGATTCCAGTGTTATTGTTACCTTTATGGTATGTATATTCTGGTTAAACGAACGGTCAAATCACGGCGTTGCTTATATGCTTATGGTAATAGAGCACATATCATATACAGTTACTATCACATTTGAATTACCAGTTTCATTTCAAGGGCTTACAACATACCTCAGTAAATCTATTGTTTTATAAGAGGCTTTCCATTATACAACGAGATTCTTCGGGAGAAGAATGGCACTAGTACGAAAAACTCTTCCCTGCAGATAGCGAAACAAATGGGCAGATACTGAAGGACAATCGTATTTTTGCCGTGAAAATAAAATATGTGCGGAAGGGCTAACCAAGCCTTGAACTTGACTTCTAGTCTAGGTGCGTAGTGTTTTTACGACATGATGGTGTTTTATTTTTTGGGAGAGGAGTGGATTTGAATCCTTACCTTTGCAGTTAACCATCATTATGAAGACCTCTATATAGTACCAATTTATTTTGAGTTTTGGCTTAATATATATATAAAATGCAGTGCCCTCGGAGGATTAGTGTTGCTTTGTTAATTTACATCCGCCATTGACACTGTTATTAATTTTTGTTTATGCTCTTGTTTTTTGTTAAGTATTTTGTAATAGTTCTTGGATGCTCGTTCGTCATGTTGTCATGAACTAATAATCTTTCTTGAATCTTGAAACTTGCCATACAGACTAGCTATACATCTCGTTAGCCCTTTATGTTATAAACCTGACCATCAAATAAATCAAAGGTAGGCTACTTACCATCATACCAGCCTCCAGTCAAATCCTCTCCATTGTCTCCCTTGTCATCAAGGGCAGAGTCTCCTCTCCAAGGAATGCGATTGGTTGGTGGAAGTTTACCAGATCTCTGGGCCTCGTAGAAGAGCATGGACTTGTAGAGAACATCATCATAGTTGTACTTGGAGTTGGCACCTGTAGAGTCGCACCAAGTTGTTAAGATACACATTTTAATTGGATATATATACATTTAGTTGGGTACATGACAAAAGTTGTGAAAAAAAATGCAATTATCCAGTGACTGCTTCTTTACAGACAATATTTTATTTTCTAAAAAATAGTTGTAAGTAAGCCGAAGTCGGATTTAAGCCAGCTGTGATATTGTTTATGTCAGCTTTACATTGAAGTGCATTTCCTCTGGTCCGATGCTACAGTATGCCCAGTCTTTTAATATGTGTGCATGCATGGTTCCCTTTTCCGACTGCCAGCGCCAATTCTGCGCTTTTAGTTATCAGGAAAGTTCTATAGGTATGGTAAAAGGTACATATCAACTAGCTGATACAAGAAAATACAGTAGGATTTTGTGCACTCTGATTAACTGGCCAACCAGAAGTATGACTTTCCGCACGGACTTCTTGCACATGGCGCCGAGAGCCAGCTTGTTGTCCAACTCAAATTGGGATGTCCGCTAGCCTGAAGAAAAATATGTCTTCCTGCCAGTCAAAATGTGGCTTATGTCGCTATACTAGGAACTGAGATGGCAGGCTCTCAAGGTGAATAGGACCATCTAAAATCAACTTCATTGTTTGGTGTGGAAATCGAGAATAAAATCATGTCTATACACAAATACATAGACTCTATGGGCAAATGGTCCGAGTTTGTGGATAAATGTGAGTTTTTATGCAACATTTTAGATCTTTTTCATTCTTTTTTTATAACCGATCCAGCAACATATTATGGATCCTTGGTCTTCGGTTCAATGCCATGAGATAAAATCTATTTGGTTTTATCCAGCTGGTATTGTGGGTCGTAAAGAATACTCGATATATTCGGATCTCGAGGAGAGAGAAATTATACAATATATAATTTTTCTTCACTTACGATTTTCTCAGATTTTCTTTTCCGTTGCATGGAGTGAGTCCGTGCCACAAACAACAATAGCTCGGACCAGAATAATGGGAGGTGAAGCAAGATTTTCACCTAATACAAGAATCTTGCATGTCATGCCAATTAGTTAACCCCTTCACCGCCGATGATCACATATAAACTTTTCAATTCAAAGCAAAGAATCAAATAATTCAAGATCCTCACAAATGTAACTAATTTTTTTTTTGGAGGGGGGGGGGGAACAATAACTATATGTAAAGTGTTGTAATATTGAAGTTTCTTCGCTTTCTTTCTTTCTAAACTTTGATATTACAAACAAGAGAAATTCTCGGGCATAGGACAGCCAAAAAGTGACTTCAGCCTCATTTTGAGTGTCTGCAAGACATAGTAGTCGGTCGATATCTCCACTACTTACTGTATGTTATCGGCTGGACCTTCATTTGGTCCACTCCCATGTTAATCAGAACTCCTTGAGCATCAGGGGCAGGTGCACCGCCTCTATAGTTGCCGAAGAATCTGTCAACAAAGGTTACACATAGGAGACGAGTGAAGTGCCGTTCCATCTAGGATCTAGGCAACATTATTCTTCTCTCAGCTAGAACAGGCCACTGTTATGTGTATTCAGCTTACTAGACTATAAGTCAGTTCATGAGTTCTGTGATCTAGGCAACATTATTCTTCTCTCAGCTAGAATAGGCCACTATTATAGTTAATCAGTTTACTAGACTATAGGTCAGTTCATGAATTCCATAATCTAGGCAACATTATTCTTCTCTCAGCTAGAATAGGCCACTATTAGTATTATATGTACTCAGTTTACTAGACTGTAGGTCAGTTCATGAGTTCTGTGATCTAGGCAACATTATTCTTCTCTCAGCTAGAATAGGCCACTATTATATGTAATCAGTTTACTAGACTATAGGTCAGTCCATGAGTTCTGTGATCTAGGCAACATTATTCTTCAC
Organism: Ellobium chinense; assembly: GCA_033807755.1. Taxonomy (NCBI): domain Eukaryota; kingdom Metazoa; phylum Mollusca; class Gastropoda; order Ellobiida; family Ellobiidae; genus Ellobium; species Ellobium chinense. The sequence continues at coordinate 1,236,318 of JAWQUT010000214.1, forward strand.
TCAGCTAGAATAGGCCACTATTATATGTAATCAGTTTACTAGACTATAGGTCAGTTCATGAATTCCATGATCTAGGCAACTTTATTATTCTCTCAGCTAGGAGATGCCACTGTTAGAACTGGTAACTTATATTTGCTGTTCACAGTGACAGCATCCAGAACAACGAAATCGTCATATTATAGGATGATAACCCTCTCTGCATTGGCGGCTCGTTAATTCCAAAACTACTCCCTTTCCTCCTTTTCGATACGACTGGGCCAACGAGAACGTAGATGCCTGTGTTACGAGCTCGTTGAAAAAAGGGCAGTTTGAATGGACAAAGGACAAGAATGGGGTAAATTTGGCTTGGTCGATCTATCAATTCAACTAGTTTCTTTATTTTCTTAGCTAACTTCTATCCGGCACTTCACGGTTGCATTTAATGATGAGCCGCCACTGCTTCTCTGAGATTTTTTTTTTTAATCAGTAGAAGACCATTATTCCAATTCATGGCTCATGACAACATATGGGTAACAATACCGTGATTTCGCTCTCCGCAGTGCGAGGTTAGACCTAAATAACATATCGTCCGTGTTGATGTAAATAAGTATAGGACCTCTTTCCAAAGTTAAAAAGGAATAGGCCCAAAACTTCTTGTTCGTTTGGAATTCTAAGCCGACACTATTGGAAGTAACACAATTATGCCATTAAAAACGCAGGATGTTAGTCATTACATGAGGAACCTAAAATCTTCACGCCAATAAAACTGTTGTCAATTGTCGCATGTTCTTCTAAGTCTCAGTCTTGTGGAATACGAACACACATCAACAAGAATGCAACAAACAACAAAAAAAAAAACAACAACATAAGCCTGTGGGAACATATGGCTATGAGAACGTAGGGCTGTGGGAACATAGGCTTGTAGGAACATAGGGCTGTTAAAATGTAGGGCTATGGTATCATGGAGTGGTGGAAACATTAGGCTGTAGGAGTATGGAGCCATGGAAACTTAACTAAGGCTGTGGGAACATAAGGCTGTGGCAGAGTTGGAATATGGGAATATAAGGCTGCAAGAACATAGGGCCGTGGGAACATAAGGCTGGAAATATAAGGCTGTGGAAATATAAGGCTATGGAAACATAAGGCTGTAGGAAGATATGGCTGTGCGAACATCGGGCTGTGAGACTATAGGTCAGACCACGAAGAAATGAATTAAGAATTATTTCATTGGATAGCAGTAATCTTACTCGAGGTTGAGATCTTCCCCTGGGTGGAACATGGGGTAATCTTTCTTGTTGACTATGGTCCAGATGTGCCCGTCGGGCGAAGTGTAGTAGGCGTCACCCTTGAAGATCTAGGATACAAAACAATTCAGGGAAAGATTAATGATTTGACTTGAAAGCACACACATACACGGAAAACGACTTCTATATTTTGTTTGGTTTTTGTGGTAAGAAAGCATAAAATCAATTATGAAGCAGTTTAGCTTAAATGACTTCTTAATGCGCTCTGAAACATTCGTTTTCATGGTTGATATAGATTTAATGTTCTAGCTCGTCACACCGTGTCTATTCACTTCAGTGATTTCAATTAAAGTGACTCTTTAAGTCAACCCAACTTACATCCATAGCGTACACTTCCTTCGAAAAGCTGATGTTTACCACCCAACCAATGATCTCCTCTGTGACTGGGAAGTTAATGTGTCCCTCAAACCTCTCGCCCCAATCCTGTGTGACCACCATGGAGCCCTGGACGTTGTTGCCAGATGGAAGCACCACTGATGATAAATGGGAGGAACAAGTCAAACAGTGTGAGCTTGCAATAATAATATGTAATCGTACAAAGCAATAGACGGTTTACGAAATTCCATTTTCTTGGTTTCATTGTTATTTCTACAATGGCTGGCAAGATCTCTCCGTGAGATCCGACAGACGGTTGGTTGTTTTTTTGGTGTTTTTTTTTTTACATTCTGTCTAAAATACACTCTTTTCTAAGAACTTCAGACGAAGACATCTTTTTCCTACAAAGGCAGTTCCAGAGTGTTGCCAAACTTTACAAGGACATTTCCAGAGTGTTGCCAAACTTTACAAGGACATTTCCAGCGTGTTACCAAACTTTACCAGGACATTTCCAGAGTGTTGTCAAAATTTACAAGGACATTTCCAGAGTGTTGCCAAATTTACAAGGACATTTCCAGAGTGTTGCCAAACTTTACAAGGGTAGTTCCAGAGTGTTGCCAAACTTTACAAGGACATTTCCAGAGTGTTGCCAAACTTTACACGGACATTTCCAGAGTGTTGCCAAACTTTACAAGGACATTTCCAACGTGTTACCAAACTTTACAAGGACATTTCCAGAGTGCTGCCAAACTTTACAAGGACATTTCCAGAGTGTTGCCAAACTTTACAAGGACATTTCCAGAGTGTTGCCAACTTTACAAGGACATTCCAGAGTGTTGCCAAACTTTACAAGGACATTTCCAGATTGTTGCCAAACTTCATAACGACAGTTCGAGATTGTTGCCAAACTTTACAAGGACATTTCCAGAGTGCTGCCAAACTTTACAAGGGCAGTTCCAGAGTATTGCCAAACTTTACAAGGACATTTCCAGAGTGTTGCCAAACTTTACAAGGACATTTCCAGAGTGTTGCCAAACTTTACAAGGGCATCGCCAGAGTATTGCAAACTTTACAAGGGCAGTTCCAGCGTGTTGACTTTTTGTTTCCCCTGATATTCTAAATTAAATGCTCTTTAGGTGGTGGAAGGCTAAAAAAGGAAAAGCCATAGTGGTGTAAAGAGCAAAAAAAATGATTTTATTACCCTTAGCAAACCAAGTTATTCAATTGCTCCCGCAGGAGCATTTACTGTCGACGTCATTTTGCAAGCGTTGATCAATAGCACTTTTACAATATTGTTCACTGGATGTAGCCAAGTACGGAATTTGCAGATGAAGTGACAAAGAGCATTGTTTTTTTCTAATTTTCCTTTTCACTAGTAACGCGACCATAACAAGATTATACCCATTACCTTTTGATCTGGAAGCCAACACCACATCCACTATACAAGTCAACAATCCTTGAGGATAACACGTTATGCATGAACGTGGATTTGTCTACATTAAACACTATACATTGCTGCTGTATCCAACTCTGGCAGTATTGAATTAAACTCACAGAAGACTGATCATGTTTTAAATGACATGGAATTATCACATGAAAACGATACAGGAAGAATAATGTACGACATATTCATGAAACAGCTGGACTGGCTTAAGGGGAGGCACTATCTTTTTCTAGAGACTGTGATGCACTGAACATGATATGCAACTTATCCTTATGATGGCTCTGGATTTCCATGCAAAATCGCACACCAGTATGCTGAAGGCTGCATTCTTCTTCCTCGAGGGTGAGCTTAGGACAACATTCATTTATAAAAGCACCAGTTGTTTGAAACCAGATTTCACCCATGTCTCCCGGAGATCTTTATGCTTGATCCTACAGAGGCTTTTGCAGACTTTCTGTCTTGATCCACAGTTATGAAGAACTAGCAACACATGTTGATGTAAAATGAAGTAATGTTATATCTAGACAGAAAAATCCAAAAAAGCTTCTGTAAGATCATGCCCTGAGATATCTAAGAGACACATGTAAAATGTGGTGTCAAGTAAATGGTGCTATCGCAAATGACACTTGTTTTAAGTTTTAAGATCATCACCCTTCAGGAAGAGGAATGCACCATTCAACACTTTGGTTTGTAATTTTGCATAGAAATCAAATGTTTTCATGGGAATAGGTTGCACACAATGTTATGTATATGACAATCTCAGGAAAAGGGTCGTGCCTCCCCTTAATGGATGTGTAAGACATCTTATAACATTATTAGAACCCAGGCAGGTGCGAGGAAGATGACGTTACGGAAAGCTGCCAGTCATGAGAACATAATATACGCGTCTTAAATCTTCAGGCTTCAATTCGTGTTAAAAGTACTGTATAGTTGATATCCAGCCCATAAGAACGTAGATCTATGTCCTATTCAAATAGAAATAAATTGTTCTTACGTGGTTTTGGCGTTGCCTTGGTCGTCGTGGGAAGAGTCTGTCCAGGAGCAGCTACGCACAGAGGAAAATGAGGCAATTAGGGGCGTAGTTGTTGTTTTGTTGTTGGTGGTGGTGGTGACGGCGATGCTGTTTTTGAGTTTTGTGGATGAGTGACGAATGTGTACATATAAACGGTAGAGTGTGTAGATACTTAACAAAATATTATATACAGGCATGAAGATATACATAGGTTGTTTTGTTGTTGTTTTTTTTCAGAATTAGCAGCATCACTGAAACCTCTTTCCCTCAGTTAACAACAGTTTCAACAGCAGATGTGACCGTCTCCTGCCCAAAATGAAAAAACGAGAGGAGAAGGATGCAGTGTTTTCTTCTGATGTCTTGACAGTGCGTGGAATGTAGACTGCAGCGAGCACGAGTCGGATAATACATTTTTTGTAGGTTCCATATGGACACTAATTGAGAGCTCGAGTATTAACGATGGGATTTCTTATCAATGTAAGAAATTACATTAATTATGCATGTTGAACGCTACTAAGCATGCATTCAACACTGATGCACTAATGTAATTCCTACGATGGCAAGCGATCCCATCGTTAAAGCGCAAGCTTTGAAATAAAGTATTATAAGTGTCGGTAATCGTCTCTACTGTAAATTAATTTTACTTTTGAACAGGCTGTCACGCAGTTAAGTTCTGAACACGGCTGGTAGAGACATAGTGTTAATCTTTCTTTGACTTAGTAAAATGAATCTTCTTTCAAATTCACTCACTGACAAGGGTGTGGCCTTTCACAAAACCCGTTAATTTCGATGCAACCAAAATAAGAGACTTTTTCCAGGCTTAGCAACAGTCCTTTTACTGCTGTTTACATTTTTTAAAAAAAAGTTAAGATTAAAAATACTACAGGTAATAATGATCACCAGTGTACTTACCAGTAACTGTGGGAGCTTGCGTGGGAACATTATTGGTTCCTCCATCGGCCAGCTGGTCAAGAGAGGCGGTCACAGTGGGAACAATGTCACCATTGCCTGTAAGGTAGAAGAGCCTTTTAAGTTTGCAGTTCAACGTATTAATCTCAGGCCGTATCCATACGTTAATTAAAGTTCTGCGTTAAATGCAGTGAACATCTCATGTTTCCCATGGTTAGGGCAATGCGTTAACTAACGTAAGGTTTATCAATACGACCCCTGCTGTATTTAATAATGGGTGACATAATTATGGCAGTGGTTTAGAAACCCGTCTGGACTATGAAAGAAGACGAAAGACATGGTGAGATACTCTCCTAATTTGATTTCAGTCACACGTTTCACACTGGAGTACAATTTTTTTTCTGAAATTCATGCATAATACGTTTCTATTACTGCATAGAAACTTTGCAGATCGCTAGTATATTGTCCCTCCAAATGTTAAGGTAAAGAAATTTGATACTAAAACGTCTAATATTTGAAATATGAATGCAAATCCATCTGAGCTGAGACTCTGTCCACGGTCACTTGTAGAAGAGGCTTGCCTTCCAATGATAACAATCAGATGGCGTAGTATGAAGATCAGATTCTGTGGCCAAGAATGTTCAGCCATAAAGATGAAAACAAGAGCAACTTTCGAGAGCTCGCGCATCAACAGTGGAACTACATTAGCATATTGATGCTGAATGCCTCTTGGTAGCGTTCAACATGCAGAGTTAATATAATTCTTACGATGGTAAGAGATATCATCGTGAACGCGCAAACTGTCAACTGACGACGCATTCAAAACGCCAATCTACAGTGACGGGAAGCAGAGTAACTCAGCAACAACATGAGAGAATGACTTATACCTAAAACAACAACATCATCTGGCACTAAACGAACACTCATGGTCTCAACAACAACAACAACAACAACAACAACAACAACAACAACAACGACGACGACGACGACGACGCTGATGAGCGAAGCTAACCGTGGCCTTGGAAAGCGATACACAGCCTGTCTCCAACATGCTCAATGTTGTTGAAATTCTTGTTCGTGAGCACAAACGTTTGACCATTGTCCAGTGTCTGAGTCACATCCGCTATCCACACCTGAGTACATCATGAAAGAGAAGAGACCGTTTTAATAGTAATCATAATGTGGTGTATAAGTCTCGTCCACGACTTTTAGATCTTGAGTCCAACGCCGCAACCATTCAGCCACCTTTCCAAATTTGAGTTGATGTGAATTCCCAACGACGTATTTGATGGATAATCGTGGATGTGAATTCTCTATAACGTGGTCAAACCCAGTTTGAATTAACTTTGGTTGTGAATATTCACCTAAACTGAAGATATGTAGATATTTAACGATTGAGAAATTTAAAGGGACAGTATTAGTTATTTGCCTGATAAGTCCAGATTATTTTTTTTTATAGAATTTAAGCTGTGTGTAATTCTCCATGCGCTTGACAGTCTCCAAAACCGAGCGAGGTGTTGTTGTTGGACAGGGGAGACCAGGACATTTTCAGAGACAAAGAGAAAGGGGCACCAATTTTTTACTGCCCATCCATGCGTAAGACACCCTTGCGCCGTCACTTTTAAGACCGTCTGCATAATGCTGTGTAACTTTGCTCGCTGATGGTAACTACGAGATTTTTTTTTGAAGTTTCCGCAGTTACCACCAGTGTGCGAAGTTAAGCAGCACCGTGCACACGTAACCCTCGGTATCTGACTTACGTCTAAAGTATTAAGATGTTCGCTGAAATGAAGTGTGACCGTCCAGCCATTGAGTTCTTCGGTAACGTCGAAGCAGGCCTCGCCTTGAAAGCCCCCGCTCCAGTGCTGGGTGATTGGTACATCAATATCAGCCCATGAAGACAGCACAAGGGCTGCAATCGTGCAGAGGGTTACCCCTAACCTGTCAAAAAGATTTACGTAGTTGGTAAGCACGGACCAACCTAACATATTGGTTGCCTCTTAGTTAGGCGATTCCGCAACAAAATCATGAGTCCCACTCTCATCGTCACCAATGGCAACATTAACAATAAAACTTTGCACATATTCCTAACAGAAAAGATTGTAACTTGGGAGGTACTTAAAAGTGAAAATCTGTCAAATGTTTATGATTTACTCATACTTAGATGAAGTGAATTCATCTTTATTAATAAATGTACTCGGAATCATTTCAGAGAACCAATCTCAATGGATTTCTGGCGTTGAATCGAGTACTGGAATCGGAATCGACCCACACTACATGTTAGTGTGGGCGTGACTACATGTTAGTGTGGGTGTGCATCTTATCAATAGTGAAGGAATCAAAAGACGTGTGCATAGGTTCTACACAAGCATTCAAGACAGCATGCCACTGAGACCTTTTCAAACCATGTGAGGAACCAGTTAGGTGCCCTAAAATAGATAGCAAACCCAATATGACTACATATGTTACCATCATGTGAAATCGCATCCAAAGTTTTGAGCATTTCAGTGCATTATTAATACTTTCTTGAGTTCTTCATTAGTATCCATTGTGAATCTGCTGTTCAGTGCTGTCGCAATCAAAACATTATCATTTTTACTTTCATAATTCAAGAGTGACCAAGTGCACTACTAATGTCTTCCGATAACAGGGCCTATATTGATTTTCCTGCCAAAACATTTTTTTTCCTTATTTGTTATCCTGAAGTCAATACTCCTCTCCCACCAAAATATTTTAGCAAAATTACGAATGCCTTTGATATCGTAACAGAAATTAAATCAGAAGTTCATTGAGGTAGAAATTTCTATCATTCACACAGAGCCACTCAATTTTCTCAAAAAACATTTATTTCTATTTTTTTAGACCCGAAGTCTAATACGCAGATAACACTTTTGCTTCTAACTTATACGATTTTATTTACCCCGTAGGGAAATTGTCTTACAATGTTATACAATGTTATACATCTCACTCATAATACGAACAGATATAATAATATACACCGTACATGGAAATACATGATATTACAAATGAAATACATAACAAAGTCATTGCTGGTCGCCAGCGGTTCAGCTCCCTGGTCTCTGGAGCTCTAAAGCCAGGTACTTATTTACACCTGAGTCGAGTGAAGAAATGGAAGTGAAGTCTTTCCCAAGGACACTACAACGTAAACCGCCAAGTTCGCGAATCAAACATATAAACCTTAGACTTGAAAGTCTTGAGTTTCTGAGTACGACTCGCAACCGCACGGCCATATTGCATCCCTGAGGAAGAAGTTGTATGCAAAATACAACAGTCAAGCTCATCACTCATCCTTGTATATTACGTTGCTAATAAGTTGCAGTAAAGACACGGACGACACAAACGAGACAAAAATAAACACTTGTTCACTTTACCTCATATTTTTTATACACTTCCCTTGTGTAACAGCGGACTGCTGCCCGATAACAACCAAGCGATTACAACTATCTTATATATGCTTGGAGAGTATGTTTAGTCCTATGAAGTTTTTGTTCTGTGTTTGAAATGTCCAAGCGCTGACAGCCCAGAAGAGTAGGCGAAGATAAGGAAGTGACGAGAGGCGGGGGCGGTGATGAGGTGGGAGCAGAAGAGACAATGACGTAAGCACCTACCCCTTGAAATTACTCTCGGTCAAGTTTTGTTTTTTTCTCTCTCGATTTTTTTTTGTCCGATCCATGGTGAATTCTGTAGTGTCTAATCTAGACTAGATTTATTTTTCTCTACAAAATTTAAATGATTATCAAAGTTGTTTTATAGTGAATGAAAAAAAACCAAACCAATTAATGAAGCAAAACAGGGATGCTAAAGCGGAATCTCCACGCAGGTCTTCTTTTTAACGCCCCTACATTTCTAAAAGAAATTTCTTATCACAGGATTATTAAGCATCGTGCGAGTTTAATCTGCCTGACGGTAGTTATTTTCTGTAATCTAGGTTAATGGTGGTTTGGAAATGTAAGATCTTTAAAAAAAAACAAACAAACATGTAAATTCCATTTACTGTGTTCTTTATATTGTATTAGGCACCATTATGGGTGTGGCCCTTCTTTACTTACAGGGTTACAATCTGTACTAAACTACAGTATGGATGTCCTTAAATTGGAAGGAGGCGTTTTGAAGGCTGATCTTGGGTTCAGGGAGAAGAGAGTGAGAAGGATGATAAGGATGATAATAAAAAGTTTTTGACTATGTTGTACCATGTAATCGGATTAATTCAGGTGGTGACATGTTTGGGTGGTGATTGAGGTGTCTCACTTTCAATACTCCATCTCTCTCGTTTATTCTTTTTCTCTTATCTATCTGTGACCTATCACGATAAGGATTACATTCCCTGCATACAGCATTGCGTTAAACACAAGTGCAGGGGAGTGGAGAATATCTCAGAGTGAACAGACCTGCTAGGGCAATAATAAAGTGAAGTCGCGTGAGCGGGCACTAGCCTGGATACAAGCCTTAAAAAACCGCATTGTTATTATTAAGTTGAACCCAGAACTTTTATAGTATCTCGGGTCCCCTTCTCTAGTGCTTGATGAAGGATTGGGGTTTGGGGGGCAGGATTACGTGGGAGGTCAAGGAAGACAAAGCAAACTTGGGACCGTCATCAGATATTGATTGTCAAGAAACTTTCTCATGTATGCTTTTTTTTTTTTTTCGGTTTAACCCGAAACCAAGATCTAGATGAGAGTGTTCTTATATATTGCCCACGCAAGAAATCAAACAGTCAGATATATGCAGAGCCTGTGTCAGGCAGCCTAAGTGTGCTTTAAGGTATGAAGATGCCAACAGCACCTGGCATGAAAATATGCAATTTTAAATAGTCCCTATAAAACCAGAAAACTGGCCATGGGAAGAGGGGAAGGGGTTGGATTTTAATTTCAAAGGCTTAGCTAGGTCCAAATACATGTGTAGACTCAGAAAAGGTGAGGTTTAGTCACTCAAGTATAGAATTTGTGGTTGTTCCTAGGTGGGTAAGGTTACCCTGTTTACTGAGTGAAGAGGCCTAAAATATTAGATTGTCTGCTTCACTGCCTAAGTTCTCAAAAGCTAACTGGTTCAGGGGCATTTTACTTTGTGTCAAAAGTTGGAGGAAGAGCTTAACAACATATTTGGAAAGTATTTTGACACGGCACCCCAGGATAAGTTAATGAGAGATGTAAAACCTAATATAGCCAACAGTAAAAAAAAAACATTGGCATCTTCATACCTTAAGCGTTAGCTTTATTTACAATTTACATGACCGACAGCCTAAGTTTGCTTTAATTAAGATTTAGGTTTATGTATGATTTAAGGGCACGATCATGGGACTCTCTGAGAGGCATATACAGATAACTAGAGGCAGCGGTCTAACCTCGGTAGCTGACATATCCCCGAATTTAGGCACGCTGATTGGCGCAAAAACAGCGTGCCGTGTGCAAATGCAACTCTCTGTTGAGCAGATTTTCTTAAGGTTACAGAGCTGTAAAGGGATCGGAACCTTTTTTTTCCTCTATGGGCTATATTAACATTCTGAGCTGCCCTCTGAGGTTGCTGTTTGTAAGCAGAGCCTACCTTTTTCACTGGTCAACGCCAAATCCCTCCTCTTCCGCCTGAGCACACCCTTGACCTGGCACTTCCAACCCAAGGCTAAATAGTGCCTGGCAAAATAAAGTAAAATTGGACACAGTTTCCCATGATATCAGAATTTGACCCCTGGAGCCCTTATCACTGGAAGCAGGGCATGCCAAAAGAGGGAAAAAGGGAGATGAAATATGACCCTAAGTAGTAGGAATCAATAGTGAAAGAACAATTACAGGCAGCCTGTCTTAACACTGTCTGTACCATGATCACAATGTTGTGCCTAATATTACTTTGTTTTTGTAGCCATGTCGCGAATATGCAACTACGCACCATTATTATGAAGGTATGTGCCGGAGGGGCCCTGAGAGTGAGAAGATTATTAAATTAAAAAAAAATAATCCTTACATAGCGATAAGGAGAAGTTCTGGATGTCAGAGTTTGGTGTCTTTTTTCTTTTGTTCATACATACCCTAAGACTAGAACCGGCTGAAAAAGCTTTCGTCAGAAATTTTTTTTTTGAGTGCAGTA
>JAWQUT010000214.1:1247402-1272959 GCA_033807755.1 Ellobium chinense
CCCCCCATGTTTCGGCCCCGTCTAAGTGAAAGGTTTTGAGCCTGTGGATTGTGTGGGTTTGTGAATAAACATTATATCGAAAACAAGGGACTCTGAACTAAGATATTTCAATGACTACACAGATTTTGCGAGTAAAAAAGTTCGAATTTACAGAGAACCTAACACAGTGTATGAAAACTGATGAAAATAAAAGTTGCCAGTTTACATGGTCGTTAACACAATGGAAGGCAGTTAAATTTAGGAATATACACTGGTTAGTTTCGCCATTCTAAACCACGAAATATTCCTCTTCCCACACCCCATCCCCAGTATGGCTCTTTTGTAATGATATGTTGCAAACTTCCAACATGTGGAAAAAAAAACGTTGTGGTCTGCATCAACAACTGCCAAAATGACATTGACAGAAAGGACTAAATATGCCTCAAGTGGAAATATTGTTATAGTTAGATCATTGTTACGTCTTTAGTGACCAAGAACATTCTAGCATCTATACTCCATAAACTCTTAAGTTGGTTCGCTCAGGTACTCCCATCAGCTCAGACTTTGACATTTCTGTACGACTACCCAAGGTTCTTACAAAGCTTACTAGCTTGTACTTCGTGAAATGTAATTTGTCATGACAGTTTGTAATCTATAATGTTTGTAATGTTTATGTCCGTCCGTCTATGTGCCACTGTTGTGGTCTGGGCTTATGTTGAATAAACGTGTTTAACTTGTTGAAAATACCCGTTGAAGAGAGACTGAGCTGTATTATGTTGAATAGTCTAATAACTTTCTTCTCTTTGATTGTGAACATTCTGTGGCCTGAATACAATTAATTTTTATCGACGATGTCTAGGTCTACATTATCTTCTTTGTAGGTCTTGGGTAAATAGACATCTGGTGAACCTTGAACAACACCAACACAGACATTAATAGAGATAACAAAAGTTCCGTCGACATAATGCGCCTACACACATGCTACAGAATCTTTTTCCTCCCACGCATTAGCATGGAAATCGAGGTCAATACCCCTCCCTTCCCCCCTCCCATTTTAAACCCAAAATATCCTCCCACTCACATACGTGTTTGGGGAACTAATACTGTGCCAGCCAGACAGTCAGTATGCTCATGGGGCAGTCAAGTTTGCCAGTCTGGAGATTTTGATGCCAAATTGCAGAAAACTGTCGTTTTTGTTGGAAAGTGTAACTAAATCGTACCTCGGCATTTTTATTTTTTTTTTTGCGCTTTGAACTTTATTCACTTTCAAGCATATCATTAATCAATTTTTATTCTAAATAGGGCTACTTTTAGGTTTCTGTGTAATTTCAAGCTCATCCTAGTCGTACTGTAACTTCACACACAGATGTCCTTTGCAGTTAGGGTCATCGTCAGTGCGAAATGAACTCGTGTAAAAAGCAGACACAGAGCCACTGTTTAGTTCTGACATAAAAGACATGTATAAGTACACTTGTACTCCTTTCCTCAACGATTTTTACCAAGATGGCATTAACCAGTTAGGTTTGGCCATTACTCGGATTTTTTTTTTCTGTGTGTTTTTGCCATTAATTTGGTTCGCCTACTGAAATAAACGTGGCTACCACAGGTCAACTCCGATATGATCTAAAGTGTTCAGTCTCTCTTTCTCTTGATGTGAGGGTGGGGTATTTGATATTATCTTTGCTTGCTAGCTGACTTTTTTTAAAAATCAATTTATTAACTTAAATGCATCATAAAAGACATTTTCATTTCAGGCGATTTTACGATTTATCATGTGGTATGAAACTAGGATTCTCCTAAGTATACTTGAGTTAGGGTTACGGTAAAGTAAAGAGTGAATGAAGTTAGGAAAGATTTAGTACAATCCTTAAATATTCTCCAGGGACTCTCTTTAGGCTGGTTTTTTTTCTTCCATAAGAGAAGGCACTACCCTTTAGTAGATACTGTTATGGTGTGGTGTGAAATTTATTCCCATTTTTGTACATTGAATTTCTATGTTTAATATTACATACCAAAGTGCTGAATGGTGCATTCTTCTCCCTCAGAGGTGATGATCTTAGAACAAGTGTCATTAGCGATGGCACTAGTTGTTTGCCACCAGCTTTCATCCACGTCTCTTAGATATTTTTGTGCATGATCCTAAGGAGGCTTTTTTTTGGAATTTCTGTCTTGACGCAGAGTTAACAGAACTGGCTACACCTTTTGATATTAAATAGAATAGCTTTATATCTAGACAGAAACTCCGCAACTGCCTCCATCCAATCATGCATAAAGCCGTCTAAGAGACATATGTGAAATCTGGTGCCGAACAGCTGGCGCCACTGCAAATGAAAGTTATCCTAAGATCATCACCCTTGAGGGAAAAAAAAAATACACCATTCAGCACTTTGGTGTGCAAGTTTGCATAGGAATTCACTGCATTCATGGTGATAAGTTACACACCATGTTTTGTGCGTTACAACCTCTGGAAATGGGTAGTGCCTCTCTTACTGTTTGCACCTACTGCAACCCAAGAACACCTTGGATTATAGCAAATAGAAAAGAACACCTGTAAACTGAGATGACCAGACAATCTAAAAATGCATAGACGTTTCAAAGCCATCGGGCTGTACCCCTCCTCAATGAACATTAAAATTCCAACTATCAGGTCGCTGGTGCTACAGTAAAAATTCCATCTATTAAAGAGTTACAGAAAATATGCCACATATCAGTCCTATTGTAAATACACTCTGCAGACATCATGTGCATCTTTTTGAAAATGTAAAATGAAGCTGTAGTTTTAGATCTGTTCACTGTCATGTGTTCAAAACGTTTGCCATTAATGGAAATATTCGCTCTTTTTACCCCCCCCCCCCNTTTTCATTTAATTAGCACTGACCTCGAAATTCAGTGATGAGTTTTCAACAGTATTTTCTATACGCTAATAGTATGATCTAAATCTAAACTATATATATAATATATTAATTAAAGTAGTCTTCATCACTGCGTACGTTTCTATAGGAAATGGAATAGCTCATTGGTTCATGAGGAGCTTAAAGAGAGCTGACACAAAGCTTTATTTGCCTAAGGTTGTGTGCACTTGTTTCCTAAATAGGCTGCAAATGATTCCATAAACAGGAAATGTAGGCTTTTTATCTTTGAGAATGCTTTGTTTCCTGTCTGAGGATCGAATAAGGTATAAAACACCTCTTCACTTCCGACGCCTGGTTCGTAGTCTTTGGATTTATTCTAAAATACAAAGGCGAATCAGAAAGTTCGCGGCTTGCCCAGAAAACGCGTGAATTGTGGCAAAGTGAATACAACATGTTTTTTTTTTTTTTTTAACAACGTCCCTCTTTACAATGTCCCCCAAGGCACTAACACAAAACTCATTATTATGCAATGTTTCCTTTGTAAATGATAGGATTCTAAAGTGGGCGGAGTTGCGCATTTTCAGAACACTGAAAAGAAATGTCATACAGTCATCGTGCCCTTCCCCCCCCCCCCCCCCCCCCCNCTCCCAGGTTATTTTTCATGGACTTACCGGGTCACTGACCAACATGGTTGACCAATACTGCAAAATGAGAATTAGGTCGAGGTGTCTATAGATGTGGTTGTTAAAGGCGTGGATGGATTTTGGTGAGCAGTATAATTAAGCAGGGTGAGAGAGAGAGCTGATGTTGATGTATGTTTGTATGTTTCACCGTAGCACACTGAAACCCAGCTAATGTTCATTGCAATTCTTTTTTATTCAATAAAAATGTCAGATGGTACAAAATGACTCAACAAATTGTACACTAAATACAAATGACACTGTTTTATTTATTTTCCCGTAACCCTTTCCATTCTAAATACTGATCGGTCTCACAAGCCAACTGTGAGAAGGCATTATGGATATGGACACGTATCTGTTCCCTTCTGTTCTGGGTGTTCTCCAATCACCAGCAGATGTCTTAGACCTAGGAATAGAAGCCAAAAGCAAACAAAATTTTACTCAGTTGCACCTTACTAGGTTGTAGGTCTAGTCTAAAAGAGGAAATAATAGTTTCTAATGTACCAAATATGTTTCACTAGACTACAGACTGTTAAGTGCGGAATTATATTAGAAACTTTGGAAAACGGTGACGATGCCAACATGCAAAAATAAAATTGGGAGGAAGTAATCACTGAGATTGCATTTCTATAACAGGACATTTATTTGAGAAATAGGAAACAAGACCATAGAACTACAGCAATATGCGGAGCCTCTGCTACTGTTCAGGGCCTTAGGCTCTTTATGTGACAAGGGATTAAATAAACGTTGTTTTTTATTTCTTATTGTTACTGTTATTATCATTATTAACATTGTTATTATATTTGTCATCATCGTCGTGACTATTATCATTGGAAGTATAGAGAATAACATTAAAAATGCTTATAATTTTCAGCTACTAGATCATTCCGATTCACTTCTATTAACAACCAAGCCAAGCCATCAATGCACCCACAATTTAGTATTTTGAAATTATCACTGTATGCGTTTCTCTATTTATGCAACTAAGATTTGTTCATGTTACATGCCGGACACTGACTACGAGACAACAGAGTGAGTCATAGATACTGGCGGTAACAAAAGATAGGAAAGTGCTATCTTGACTTAGGCTACTGGGCGAAGACTTTGCTTATTGCTCAAACCATTTGTCCCAATAGGACCAGTCGCCCATGGTGACTGGAAATAAAAATGATGACGATGTTCATATCTGAGAACTAGCGCGTTAACGATGAGATCACTTACTATCGTAAGAATTACATTTGAGAACTGCGCTGTGACGATGGGATCTTCTATTATCGTAAGAATTACATTAATTCTGTATGTTTAACTCTATTAAGAATGCATTCAGCAACGATACACCAATGTACTTCTTACTATGGTATGAGATCCCATCATAATTTTAATGCGCAATTGCCCTCAATTACTGTCTACTTTTTTCGCATTATAATGTCATACTGTCACGCCCTAATTAGTAAACATTGTCTTGAGGTGATCAAGTATGTTCAACCAACGAACATGGCTGTTGAGGATAAAATAATTCACTATACCGGCGAGGTCATACTCTTGGGCACTTCCCGAGGACCGAATCACTCACCTGCCACAGCACCCTGGAAACCAGCGTTGTAATCACAAGCCACCTCATTGTTCACGTAGTTGGATCGGTCATCGCTATAGTCATCGGACTGACCCGGTCCACCGACCAAGGCGCCGTACAAGGTGTGGACGTTCGGCTGAGAGCCAGACATAATGTTTGGTCCGCAAGGCGCCGGCAGGTTTGGGCAAGAACTGTGGATATACGTGATACAGAAAGTTAGAAAAGGGTCTGCCAATATATAAACTTATTTATGAGACAAGACTATTCCGGAGATCATGATCAGTTATGGACTTTCATTCTATTTTGCATACCAAATAGCCAAAAGAGTCAGAGACACGTAAGCTATCGGCAAACAGTTCAGAGCGTAATATTTCTAAAAAAGCTTCTTGTCTTAAATACTTCATTGGGTTTGTTTTTGTGGTTTCAGATTATCTTTCGGGATACTTGCACTGATTCTAAAGCAAATAATTCTAATAAGGAATTCTATTTCTTGCTGACAGAGCAAAAAAATGGATTAAATTTACCCTCTTTCTTCCCACGTTCTTTAATCTCTAGCATGCTCTCTAAAATTTAAATAAGATCATTATCTCTTTACTCAGACACCCTTCCCTCTATCCCTGTTCTGGTAGATGGTCCATTAATTACTTACTCATCAAACCAACTGTCTTCATTGCTTACCTAGATCTATGATGAGGTTTTAGTGGATAATTATCACCAAATCCAATCAAGTAGCTGAAGCCAGTGTCTCCCAAGGCATAGTGAATCTGACACATGGCCCAGTGTCTGTACTCATCAGTGTTGATACCTAATTCTGCGGCCACCAGTGCTGCCATGGCCATGTTGGCTGAAAGCACAAATATCTCCTGTACCAGACAATTCTACCCGCTATATTGTACCACCAGTATGAAACTACCTTGCTGAAAATTAATAAATATCTTGGAACACGAGTAAACTATAAAATAACCATATCAACGACTATACTATTATACGATGCCAAATGGATGCTGTGTATATATTTACTCCTCTTTATAGCGCATTCATTCCGTTGAGAAACTTTGCAATATAACCAATGTTATTTATCTGATATAGCTAGTCGCCTCCCAAACTACACATTAGGAAAGGTCAGTCCTTACACTTCATTAAGTTCGTTTTTACTTTGGTTACTTATAAGCTATCATTCGAAACGAAAATGACCAAGAAACACTAGCAATTACGTCAGTACTGGTAACCTCTGGAGAGTAGAAATCCTGATATAAATCTAAATGAAAAGTAAGTCTTTACACCTTATTAAGTTCGTTTTAACTTTGATTACTTAAAATCTACTATTTGGGACGAAAATGAGACATTGTCAATTAGTTCCATACTGGTAACTACAGGACAGAAGAAATGAAAGTGGAAACAAAGTTTAAGTTCAAGTTCAAGTTCGAGTTCAAGTTCAAGTTCAAAGTACTCACACATATACCTAAGAGATCCCCACTGCAGTCTCCATGCCAGACCTTTAGGGGTGTAGGTTATACTTCCCCCTGGGAACCAACCATTATATGAGTTTATAATGGCCTGCTTGTAATTGTCTTTCTGGGTGGCTTGGTATAGGAGCACCTAGAGAAGATAATATACAAACAAAACGGTCATCTTCGAAACTGGCTGGAGTCCAGAGTACGGCAGTATGTATGTGTGTGTGTGTGTGTGTGTGTGTGTGTGTGTGTGTGTGTGTGTGTGTGTGTGTGTNTGTGTGTGTGTGTGTGTGTGTGTGTGTGTGTGTTTTACATTTGCTCATGATGTCCACTTTTAGGGAGATCAAATAGAATGCCACACCGTTAACCCGGGTTTCGAAATGGACAGTTAAACAATGTCAGCTGGATGGGGAAAAAAATCACCAGGTTTGAAGACACTCTTCTGATACCAGAAGTGTGGGAACATCTGACATAGTCTAGTCTAAAAAGCTACAAAACAAACGAAAAAAAAATAATCAGTCGAATACAAAGATCTATCATTAGAAAAGCCTCGTTATAATGCATGTCAACTCTGGAACGATTAGACAGCATTCAGTGGTACATGTTATCCACAATTTCAACTTTGTGAGAATATCAATAATTTCAGCAAATAACCAGAGCAGGCAGCCCATGGAGAAAAGAACTCTAGAATCTCCTATACATAATTTTTTCTTGTTTGGTACTCATTTAAAGGGTACTGTAACGGATGTTATCAGCTAGTAACGAAGGTATGAAAATCCCAATGATTGTCACGATGACAGTGTTAACAGGCGTGGTTGAATTCACTCATTCACCATGTTGAATTCACCATTCATGTAGCTGGTGAGCTACATTACCACACTATGTCGAACCATGATAATTTTAGCCCGCGGGCCAACAGTTCGGCACTTACGACCTCTAGCATCACAGTACGACTGATTAGGACAAGTAACAAAAGTCAAAACGTCTATTTTATGTATAGACCACACCGTTGTACGCTCCGTGGCAAATTGCTCTCCTGGACGCCCTCATTTTCCTTATTTGTTAATGGGAGAGCGTTCTAGAGTCCGCTTGTCACGGCCCCTGAAGGCTCTCGACTAGAGAAATCAAAGTAGGAATGGTCTTTCTGCAATATTTTACCCTCAGATGTCCAAAAGGCAAAAACAACTTTTTATATTTATTGTATTGCAAACTTGTTGTGGTGTGCCTTCACTGAATAAAAATGTTTTTAGATTTAATAATCAATGATATCATCAGAGGCATTTTAGGGATAAAGTCCAGATATCCAAATTGTATTCTCAGACAATCTTTTTGAGAGAAATTGCCTTAATATTTCATGACCGGGATATTAGATACTTAAGTAATGCGCAGAGTGATTGGCGCAGATTTTTAGGGAAGAAGTGTTAGTAGCAGAGAGTTGCATATTGCTCACATGACATAATGTTTCTTCTATGAATCAAAATTCTGGGAATTTTCAGCTTCTCGACTTTGATTAGGAAATTTGCCGGTGTGATATTATATTTGCACAACCCCTCCCTCCGCCTCCCCTACCCTTCCCGAAAATTATATTTGGACTCTTTTTTGAACAGGAAGACTCTTCACAAAATTACATTAAAATCGGTTCATAAATTTTAGAGGTGCAAAGGTAATTCAAATATAATGAGGTAGGGGAGGGTGGATTGAGTCCATTCTTAGGGTTATATTTGGTCTGTAGGTCCACTTTTAGATATGTCCAAATATAATGCCACACCGTTAACCCAGAGTTTCGAAATGGGCAGTTAAACAATGTCAGCTGAATGGAAAAAAAATCACCAGGTTTGAAGCCACTCTTCTAATACCAAGAGTGTGGGAACATCTGACATAGTCTAGAAAGCTACAAAAAAAAGCGGAAGAAAAAAAAGCATCAGTCGAATACAAAGAGCTGCCATTAGAAACATTGTTACAATGCATGTCAACCCGCCAACGAGTAGGCAGTATTCAGTAGTACATGTTATCCGCATTTTCAGCTTTATGAGAATATCAGTAATTTCAGCAAATAGCACTTTAAAATCTTCTAAATTATATTGGTGCTCAGTTGTCGGACTTTAGGATTCAGCTGTCGGAATCCCATAATGCCAGGTTTAGCCACGCTACTTTTACCCACCTGATTGCCAATGGTCTTCTCATCCCATGACTCGCCCCACGCTGGCTCAGGGTCCCACTGCGCCTCGGCCACATCCAGGTACTTCTGGTCACCTGTGGCTTTGAACAGCCAGTTGGAACCCCAGCACGTCTCATCTGTGTAGTTGTAAGATCTGGTTNCTGTGCGGAATACGACTTTCAAGTTTTAGGGTGAGTACTGTAATTAACAACATAACATTACATTATAATAAGGTGGGGATGAGTGGTTTGAGTCCATTTTTAGTTTTACATTTGCTTATGATGTCCACTTTTAGGGAGATCCTAATAGAATGCCACACCGTTAACCCAGGTTTCGAAATGGACAGTTAAACAATATCACTTGGATGGAAAAAAAATCACCAGGTTCGAAGACACTCGTCTAATACCAAGAGTGTGGGGACATCTGACATAGTCTATAAAGCTACAAAATCAATGAAAAAAAAATCATCCCCGACACCCTCGTTTCCCTTATTTGTTTATGGGAGAGCGTTCTGGGTCAGCTTGTCACGGTCTCTGGAGGCTCTCGACTAGAGAATTCAAAGTAGGAATGATCCTACTGCAATATTTACCATCAGATGTCCGAAAGACAAAACAACTTTTTAAATTTATTGTATTGGAAGATTGTTATGGTGTGCCTTTACTGATTGAAATGTTTTTAAAAGTTAATAATCAATGATATCATCAGAGGCATTTTTGGGTAAAAAGTCCAGATATCCACACTGTATTCTTAGACAATCTTTTTGAGAGAAATTGACCGGGATATTAGATACAAATGATAGTTAAAGTAATGCGCAGAGTAATTGGCGCACATTTTTAGGGGAGAGGTGCTAGTAATAGAGAGTGTCATGCGCACATGACACGCTGTGTCTTCTATGAATCAACATTTTGGGATGTTTCAGCTTCTTGACTTTGTTTAGGAAATTTGCCGGTGTGAGATTATATTTGCACAACCCCTCCCTCAGCCTCCCCTCCCCCAAAATTATATTTGGACTCTTTTTGCACAGGAAAACTCTCCACAAAATTACATTAAAATCGGTTCGTAAATTTTGGAGGTGCAAGGGTAATTCAAATATAATGAGGTAGGGGAGGGTGGATTGGGTCCATCTTTAGTGTTATATTTGGTCTGTAGGTCCACTTTTAGGTACGTCCAAAAATAATGCCACACCGTTAACCCAGAGTTTCGAAATGGGCAGTTAAACAATGTCAGCTATATGGAAAAAAAATCACCAGGTTTGAAGCCACTCTTCTAATACCAAGAGTGTGGGAACATCTGGCATAGTCTATAAACCTACAAAACAAACGAAAGAAAAAAAGTATCGGTCGAATACAAAGAGCTGCCATTAGAGACATTGATACAATGCATGTCAAATTGTCAACCCACCAACAAGTAGGCAGTTTCAGTAGTACATGTTATCCACATTTTCAGCTTCAAGAGAATATCAATAATTTCAGCAAATAGGACTTAAGAATCTCCTAAATTATTGGTGCTCAGTTGTCTTGTCCTTGGTGCTCAGTTCTCGCACTCTGGGTCTCAGCAATCGGAGTCCCATGATGCCAGGTTCAGCCACGCTACTTTTACTTACCTGATTGCCAATGGTCTTCTCATCCCATGACTCGCCCCACGCTGGCTCAGGGTCCCACTGCGCCTCGGCCACATCCAGGTACTTCTGGTCACCTGTGGCTTTGAACAGCCAGTTGGAACCCCAGCACGTCTCATCTGTGTAGTTGTAAGATCTGGTTGGGAGATAAGAAAAAAGAGGGTAATTGTTGCGTTAATGCAAAGACTACCACAACACAGAATGGAGTGATACAGCAGAGAGGTCAGTGAAAGAACGCAAGTGTTGAGATCGCAAGTAAGTTGCAAGAGTTTCATTAAAATAAGTTTGTCTCAGAAACAGGCAAGAAGGGCGGTTCAAATGAATGGACAAAGATGAGCGATTGGGACCCCGAATAATCTATATAGGACAGAAGAAGATAATACTGTAATATATTATCATCTCATCACACACGAAAGCTGAAAGTAATGTTGAAACAACTTCATGTTTAACCAGACAATTCCTCATCAATCTTATTTCGGAGAATCAGGGTAGATTTTCTTGAAGACCACCTGTCCACATCGGCTAAAAAGGATCTGGTCTCATATGCGGCTATCTTGAGAGGGTTTGGATGTACTCACTCGTAGAATCCGGCAGCTGCTGGCACAGAGGTACTATAGAAACCAGGGTGATCATATCCAAACTGCCAAAGCTCTTTAGCATGGCTCAGAAGGGTTGCAGCGTATGTCGGGTCTAGCGGATGAAAGAGTTCAACATTTTAGTGTTCAAAGATTTCATTTATTTCATTGATGTTGAAAATTCGTAGGTGGCTGTGAAAGTAGGATGAAAGTATATAGAGGACTAGTGGGGGGAAGACTGCAAATGTGGAGCTTCCGAACCGTATGGACAAAAGAGGGACTTGGAAAGATGAAAAATTGTTTCGTTTTAACAAATAATCTAAAATAGCATTTTGTAAGCTGGGTTGATAATTTTTTTTTAATTAAGGTAGAATGCATTAAATGATAAATCTTGCAATTTTGTTTTTATTGTTATTGTTTTAACTCACGACCTTTGCCTTCACTGGATGACTTTCATAATACATGTATTGATAAATATATTATGCGCGTATTGTAAAATTGTGTGTCGTGAGAAACAGCAATTTACGGTTATACGTGAAAAAAGTAGACGTATTTGCAAATTCGTGTACTAAAGAAAAGAGTAAACGAACAAAATGTTATTAATGCTGTGCTTGGAGATGTTACTCTTAAGATACGTTTTTAATGGTATGGCGATTTAATTGCGTTATTTGTGAAAACCGCGAAAGTGCACGTAAAATTAGGCGCCAAATCTATCGGAGCATTTTTCGTGAAAAAACGCAGAAAACATTACAATTTTCACGGAAAATGCAACACCTTGGCCTAAAACACGAATTTTGCCAAACGTCTGCAACACAATTTGTTGTGAATTTTACGAAAAAAAAAAGCAGTTTCATAAATCGCGCATAACACACACTATGTCTGTCAACTTCCAATCCTTCATTTTTCACTCCTCTAAACCTGTGACCAGATAGCCGTGAATACTCACCTGAGTCCTTAAAGACCATATAACCAGCCGCCATAGCTGCAGCTGTTTCCATGGCAACGTCACTTCCTGGTTTAGAAGCTGTAATCTTGTAAGCCGGACGGGCCATGGTCAACGTTTCAGGAGATCCCCAGTAACTGTGGTCTGCGCCAGCATCCCCTACCTGAATGTAGTATCATCAAATCATAAGAAAAGGAAGGGCAGGTGAAGTCACTTACAAAACAAAACAAAAAAAATACGTAATAATTTCACACGGTCAAAATCAATATTCCCATTTATGATCCCCACCCCNCCTTTCCGGGGAACTCCATTTGAATCACTCTTCTCCTCTTTCCTCTTACCATCTTCACAGATGTCTTGATCTTCTGTGACCCTATGAAGATTGCCTGATCCTTTGGTTAGTAAACGCACTGCGGTAACCACAGGAAACTCCCAATACGTGGATAGTGTTCACTATAGATAACGCAATTGAATATTTGGCATATGGCCACAGATCTCAGTGGCCAAAGTCTCGCGCCCATTGCAACCGATCAAAGCTCTAAGAACATTTCAAACTTTGATAAATCAATGTGCTTCCAGGACACCAACAAGTCAGTGTCGGTTCTTTTCCGGATCTGCTGCAGAGACAAATTAGCCGAAACCTACCTGTACATAGAGTTCGTTTGGACCAGTGTGGCATTTGATGAAGTAATCCAAGGGCCATTTGATACTGTCTAAGGCTTCGTCCAGCTGGCCTGCGGCTTGGTAAGCGTCTTTAAACTCGAGTATGCTCCAAGCTAAGGCAGTCGTGCTGTAGGCCATGGGGAAGTTAAACTTGACATGATCTCCAGCTGAAAAAAGGATTGTAATGACTCTACTTCATGACATAGTCTTAACATTGTGTGTACATGAACATAACCCTCTACCCTTGTTGAGTAAAAATGCGGTGAGATTTGATAAGCCTGTCTATCGACAATCCAAACCAAACATGTTTTAATCTTCACAATGACATTCCTTCTCCTCCCCAGATTTAAAGTAATCGATAATAAAGATACAAGTATCCAAAATTATTTGTATGGAAGAAATTTATAATGCTTAAAGATATTTTCAAGTGAACTGTAAGGGTTCATTACTGACTGAAAATACATCCCAAAAATAATAATGGTACCAGAACGATACGTTCAATAGTTTGGGGCATTTAGTCTATAACCAGTTATGGTGAATTCAATATGATATTTCTTTTAACTGCATGAGTGGCCCAAAAACTCAAACTAAACCATATTCTGGAAACCACATGACATCCTTCAGCTACAATGTTACTTACTCTACATATCCCTTTCTTCACCATCCCACCCCACCCCCCAAACCCCCTGATAAAAACAAAAAAAAATCCTTTCTCCTTTCAATCTGCCAACCAAATCTGCTGTACTTGATCTAAATACGATTTGATGAATACAAAGTTTAAGTTTATTTATTTAGGTGAAAGCCAACCATATAAAAGATAATTCAGTCATGGATTGTATAGACCAAGCAGTCCAGCTTCACAATTCACAACTACACCCATTCAGTTGTCATGGCCAACGCTACCAGAAGTGTAAACAAGCAACAGTTTTAGAATTTATTTATTCAGTGTGTCTGGCCTAAATCTAAACTGAAGACACGCGTATACATACCGTCATACCAGCCTCCAGTCAAGTCCTCTCCATTATCTCCCTTGTCACCCAGAGCAGAGTCTCCTCTCCAGGGAATACGGTTGTTAGCAGGAAGTTTGCCAGATCTCTGAGCCTCGTAGAACAAGATGGATTTGTAGATGACGTCATCGTAGTTGTACTTAGAAGTGGTGCCTGTGGAAACATGATAATCACTGTGGTGTCAGCATAATCTACAGATAGCGACACTGGTATATTAATGATCCTAAAGCTCAGCAATCCATAACTGATGAAATAACTAAATATTTATTTATTCATCTACCTACCTACCTACCTACCTACCTACCTACCTACCTACCTACCTACCTACCTACCTGCCACCAACTGACCAACCGGTCTGTCTGTCTGTCTGTCTGTCTGTCTGTCTGTCTGTCTGTCTGTCTGTCTGTCATTTATTTATTTACACTGAAAATATCACATCAGAGAACAAATATGACGTAGAAAGTTAAAAGACAGGCATTCTATGACGGTGAACTCACAAGAAAACAGTATCTGTTTCATACAAATCCCTAATACCTTTTATGAAACCGTCTCAAACTTAAATTACTCGTAATTTTATTGTCTTGAACTGGCCACTTCAACAAGGCTAGCTGGCAGGATATCGGGAATCTTAAACAGGAAATTGGAACATAAAACTGAACGTTTTCAAAGATGGCTATGAGGGACTGTGTGACAGCATATGCTTTTCTTTCCTTAGACTTATAGTTCACGCTGTAATTCAGTTGTTTTGCCCTTGAAAGTTGCGGAACAAAAATGTTCAGCTAAAGCTTTCGCCCGTAGTCTGTCGTTCGCACTATACACAAAAACCCCATATCTCTGGCAGCGTTTGAAAGAGAGTTGCCTACTACAGCTGACCTAACTATTTGGCCTTTAAAACAACCAGCAAATGCCATACAACTGACTCACTGTAGGCTAATGGCTGAACGTTGAACGTGTCTATGCCCATATTGACAAAGACACCCTGAGCCGTCGGGGCAGGTGAGCCACCTTCGTAGTTGGCAAAGAACCTGAAACAGAGAAAAAAAGCGATTACGGCTTCGCTTGGTGTCTAACGTTCCCTTATTCTTTACCCTTGACCTATGACCAGATAATCTCATCTCTTACTTGATCTCTTATGTCCCCTTATTCTTTACAGTTCTTTTGTGATCAGATAATATCAAATCTTCCATGATTTCTAATGTCCCCTTTTTCTTTACAATTCACCTGTGACCAGATAATATCATAATATTACTTGAGGAGTTAAGCTGACAACAGACTCTGTGTGTGTGTGTGTGTGTGTGTGTGTGTGTGTGTGTGTGTGTGTGTGTGTGTGTGTGTGTGTGTGTGTGTGTGTGTGTGTGTGTGTGTGTGTGTGTTTGGCTATAGTTGCATTCACGGCAAAGATAATTGAGAGCTTGCGCACCGTAAGAATTACACTAACTCTACCTGCTAAACGCTAAGAGTGCATTCAGCACTGATGTAATTCTTACGATGATAAGATATCCTATCTTTAAAGCCCAAGTTCTCAAATGACAACGATTGCAACGGCAGCATTGGCAAAAAGTAGCTTCATCAAAATCACGACGACTTTTTGGTTGTAGATTCCATGAACAACCTGGCATAAATAATAACACTTTCTCATACAGATGTGACCAAATTGGTAAGGCATTAGTAATACTCCATAGCAGAATTTCAAGAAAGTGATAATTAACTAAGTTTGTTACATATTATCTGAAATATGTGCCATTAGGGATTTTCATAACCTCTGTGAACAATCATATTCGAGGAGGAAGACCAAAAGAAACTTTCTTCCCTGCCAACAGTCAACGCCAGCACCCCAAAGCTGTGCGAGTCGAGTATACTATTACTGTCATATAGCATAATTTATTATTTCTTAGTTACCCTTGGCGCATATCCTAACTTCTACACATGAGCCTATTGTTTTTCCAAACCTTGACACACTTCCTATATGCTCACGCGTATAATAAGGATGGCTTCAAGAGAAAGACAAGTGTTTTCGTAGTCTTACTTCATTTCAACTGTGTCTCCTGCATGGTAGATCGGATGATCTTTCTGGTTCACAATGGTCCAGATGTAACCATCAGCTGAATGGGTGAGCTCATCACCAATGAAGATCTAGAGGGAATAAGATGACAAGAGGTCCATAAAAACCGCTGGAATGTTCAGAATGTTTCTTTAGTGTCCATCTCCAGCCTCGTCCTCTTTAGTAAAGAACAAACGTTGTGATGCAGATAACATGGTGAGCAACTGTGACCATAAGTCCACAAAAATGTCTATACAAAACTGAACACCAATTTGGTGAAGGGTATATTCTTTTATTTCCGTAGAGGTGATAATCCAAGAATAGCTACCATTTGCATCTGAACGAATTATTTGACATTAGACTTCACCTGTGACTCTCAGAGACCTTTTTGCTTGTTCCAGAAGAGGCATTATTTGGATTTTCTGAGTAAATGCACACTTACGAAGAATTAAGAACAGACTTTGATGGAGAATGCTTTAAAACCTCTGGGAAAGATAGTGTCTGTCTTTAACAATGCCATGTGATTTTTATGACGTCTCCGGTTCCATTAAAAAAAATGGATGATTGCGTGAAAAAATATGTCAAAAAACACACACTTCACTTGAGTGGGCAAAATCGATATCACCACATACACCAGGGCTGCATTTGTGTGGTCACTGCAGCGTAGCGAAAGGAACCGTCCTCCGGCTTTATGTTCAGTGGCAGTCTGTAGTAAAGAGTATGCCTTTGTGTGGTGCGCGCCCGACACAGTGAGAAAAGGTGCGTACCTTCTGGAGGTTTGTTAGAAATGTGACGTCTTTTGTCAAAGCCGAAAACAAAAACTCGACAACATGGCGGCAACCATCTACGGTTTCAGATTTGTTGATTGAACATCTTATCAAAGGCTATGTGTCGAAAGAAGATGTAGCAAGAATTAATGGTGGTATGTATGCTAATGGATGACGCAAATAATATAAGTACTGCCAATACCACTCGCAACCCAGTGCATTGTTTTCTCTCTCTTCCGTAACGGTCACAGCCATCTTGTCTAGCCAGGGGACTGATATTTCCTTTGTTATGGAAGTAGTGTGGCTTGCCATTCTGTCAAATTGCAGAGATCAGATAAAAGTGTTGTGTCTTTCAGTCTAGACACAAAAGAAGATTTCAAGCCGCCATCTTGTTGTAGCTCTTCCAATTCTCTACTGCGCCTTCCTTTCTGGTGCATTTTGGTACGTGTCATGGTTCCCTTATCTACAACAAAAAGCAGCCCAGTCCGCACTCGAAATGCATGATGCCAAAATTGGGCACACAGCCGGATGCATAAGTGATCCGTTGACTGACCTTTCTCTTTTTTGTATCTTTATTTCACCACATGATTTGCAGACAAGTACATTTTTATTATGGCAAAAGTGAAGCAAGATAATGATGGTAGTATATGAATCAAATGGCGTTCACAGGAAACTACTTGCAGGATTCTAACAACTTTTACATTAAAACAAGTCACCGATACCAGAACTTTACTTGAATGAGATATCTACTGCTGCAATGTTCTTGGTTGACAGTTTGTCACTATTTGAAAGAAATGATGATGTTGATGATGATGATGATGATGATGATGACGATGACACAAAAGAAGAGTTCAAGCCGCCATCTTGTTGTTATCTATTGATAAAGGCCTTAGAGCCGAAACGTTTAGATTTAATTTTCGGTCTTAATTCTTTACTAGATTTTTAATAAATTTCTTGAATTAAGGTTGAGCATTTAATTTTTCTCAGTTTTAAATGATGATGATGATGATGATGGTGGTGGTTCACAGATCAGTAATTACAAGCAAGACATTGCACCATTTGTAGAGACTTCAAGCATCTGAGCACTGTGTCCTTGATGCTTCTGTCCTCACTCTTGCCTTGACGGATCTATCTGATTTGAAAAGGATCACAGTCTTCAAGGGGTGCGTGCGAAAAGACCATGTCATTATATAAGTTTTATACGAGACATAAGGTCTTTACGCAAGCATCCCTCGCACTGTCCTTATAATCTGCAATTCTTGGTCTTAGTACGAATACCATACAAAACAACATTTCACTGCGCAAGGCACACCTGCCGGAGAATCAACAATAATTGATCAGTAAACATGGAGTGGACACGTACGAAAAGGAAACAAGTGAACTTCCATGCCTAGTGAAAAAAAAAATCAGTTCGTTGTTTAACTTACGTCCATCTGAGTTACAGGTTTGCTAAAGCTGATGTTGACCAACCAGCCCACGATCTCCTCTGTCACTTTAAAAGTAAGTGCACCATCAAGCCTGTTGCCCCAGTCGTTGTTGACCGTCATATCGGCCATGATGCCCGAACCCATCGGAATAACCACTGGTATGAGTTTAGAGAAAGACCAGAAACATGTTCTTTATCCATAGAGGCAATTGAAAATTTGCGCATTAACGATGAGATCTCCAGATCATAACAATGATATAAATCGGCATTTTGAACGTTATCAAGAGTGCATCCAGCACCACCGCATTACTGTAATTCTTACGATGCTATAAGATCCCATCCTTATGCGCAAGCTCTCAGTTGTATACAGACTACTTCTTACGCCGCCGTTATGTAATATGCATAACTTTGTAAGAATCTAATCGAGAGAAATGTAACCAACAGAGTAAGATTTTACACCCCTTAACTATTTTAATAGCGCGAAAAACAATTTCTTTGTGATACCTAGGTCCCGAGTATCCTGTTTTCAATATCAAATTTGTGTCAGGAAGTCAAAGGGCCGAAATACTTGTTAGACGGAGGTAGAAGATCTGAAGATCTGAAGATCTTCTATTGCCTCGCTCTACGAGTAAGAGAGTTTCCTATTCACTCACGAGCTCGAATATCTAGCAAGCAAAGGATTCTGGGCTGGTACCCTGGAAAATGATTTCATGAGGTCCTACCCTCTATTTTATTTCCAAACGTTTTTGAGTAAGGTTGCGATGAGATGAAGTCTCGAAGGGTCTTTCGTGGGATTGGAAAGTTAAAAACTGATTTCCGTTGGCTGCAATAATAAAATCTCGAGTCATCGCCATAATATTTTATGCATTCAATACTTATATCAAGTTATAAGCTTAATTTTTCAAAGTACAGTATATTTATATCGACGATAAATTTAAAAAGCAGCGATGTTCACATTTTGTTTTAAACATAACAACACAAATTTGACTGAAATGCCTACAAAACTTAATCTTGAAACTATTTTAATTTTATTCGCTTTATTTCATTATACAACGTCTTCTTTTGCCGCAGTTTTCTTTTCCTATAATCGTAATGATCCTTAAATAAAGAATGGCAACACTGAATCTTGCGTGGTCTTTGTGTCGTACTTAAGTAAAGAATTACAAAACTAATCTTACGTGGTTTCTGTGTCGTACTTAAGTAAAGAATCACAACACTAAGTCTTACGTGGTCTTTGTGTCGTACTTAAGTAAAGAATGACAAAACTGAGTGCTACGTGGTCTTTGTGTCGTACTTAAGTAAATAATGACAAAACTAGGTCTTACGTGGTCTTTGTGTCGTTGTTGGGAGTGTCTGCCCCGGAGCAGCTGTAAAATATCAACAATCATAAGAGGGTTAAGGAGGACGGCAGTATAAAATATTCAGAGAAATTGTTTCGATTTCACTGAAAATCAGAGGATTGCAAAAAGACATATCTTTGATGGCGTCTATATTTCAAGTGTACTTTTATTACAAAGGTTTGAAGATATGCATTTTAAAAAGAAATAATATATTACTGAATTTTCAACAAAAAGCAGGCTTCCAATATCTGGAAAAAAAAAAGTTTTAAATATTTGGCGGCCTATGTCTGATCGAGTGTTTTCCTTAAAATTAAAAAAAAACAAAAAACATTGCATATTTTTTCTCCTTTTCCGACTGAAGTGAAACAGATTCTCACACATATGGCGGGTTCTCTTCCTTCACCCCTCTTCCCTCACTCACCCCCTCCCACACACCCCAACTCCTCCACTCCCGCCTCTGTCTTTTATATTTTACGGAAGTAAAATCAATCAGTCCATTGTTAACGAAGGTGACCAACATAATTAGCCGCCCTTAGCTAATAAGCAAAATGTGACTCATATCTGCCTGGGTTATTTCAGCTAGACAGAAAAACTAAGGATTAGTCTAGGCCTATTGGGTTTTAATGCTTAAAATTAGCCTCACTGATAAGCAAGTCATAGTGGAAACAATTGTGAGCAGTCGGGAAGTGTGTCAGGGTCACAGGTGAACACTAGGTTCACACGTGAATGTTAGGAACCGATTCAGGCTGTAGATATCTAAGGATTAAATTGCTGTGAAGTTAGCGTCCCTGTGGTGCAGTGGTAGCACGTTAAACTTGCAAGCTGGGAGATCCTGGTTCGATTCCCAGCAAGGCCAGGAAATTTTATAGTGTGTGGATTTTTTCGGCCTTTCTTCTCAAAATAGATCTTCACGGTAATTTGGTAAAATGCCTGGTGACACACTTCCTTAGATAATGTAATGTATGACAAGATCCAATAAAATTATCAGACTGAGCTCACTTTTCTTCCCCCTTAATAATAAAGAATGAATACTATATGCCTTGCCACCCAGTTACACAATGATCTATAATTTATGTGTTGTGCAGAAACCAAAGTGTTTGAGAATCAGGGTGCTTACCAGAGTTATAAACACTGTGATACTATATTGCAAGAGGCATTCAGATCTGTGATAGAATCATGATCACAAGAGGTGAGCAGTGCTATGGGAATGGTAGCTGTAGGTCTAGTGTGTTCTACCTCCTTGTCTTGGTCGATGTGATCATTTTTATGTACTTTTCTATGTATCAATCATAGTGCATGCTGTAAGGTATACAAAATCAGTTCATTCAGCTTCTTAGGCATGCATATTTGAAAAGCTTACACATACCAGTAACCAAAGGCGCCTGCGTGGCGACGTCATGATGTCCCCCATCTGGCAGCTGATCTAGAGAGGCGGTCACCGTCGGGTTGATGTCGCCAGTGCCTGCAATGATACAGATCTCTCTAACTCAGTGGAATCGTGAAATATTAGCTGAGTTTTAATATGGAGCACTACATTTTTGTCGATGTATGACGTTGTATCCCATGGGGTTGGGAGGGAAACTTAAACCATTTTACCGACATGAAAAGATCTAGTCTAAATCCTCAGAAAACTGATGGCTAACATCAGCATATCATTCAAAGAAATAAAAAAACGATATCGGTTAACACCTTTAATTTTAGATATTTGAACATCTACGCGATGCCTGCCCTCACTCCTTCACTGTCAGGTCAAAACTCAGCAGTGCATCGTGGTGAACGTACACTAAATAGCGTTCAACATGCATAGTGAATGTAATTCTTACGATGGTAAGACACCCCAGCGTTGATGTGCAAGTTTTCAGATTATGCAAGGTGAACTCATGTTGCCCAACCAAGAGTGTCTGGATCTGGCTAAAGAGAGGAGTGAAATATCGCCAGAGACAGCCAGAGTCATAGAAAGAAGTTATCCGGGGCAATCCAGCCTGTACCTATAAACTCCGCGAATGCCTTTGACATTGTATCTCACTGGATAATGCCTTACCAGAATTGAGAGAAGTACAAGGATGTTATTGTCTTCACTGAGCCAATTACTTGAGAGCTTGCACATTAACGATGAGATTTCACTTTAGTGCATCAGTGCTACAGATGCAGCGTTAATGCAATTTTTACTGTGATTAAACATTCCATCGTAAATGTCCAAGTTCTCTATCAAATGAACACATGACTTTGTAAGACGAAGTGATTTGTCTGTAGCACTTCGACGGATCAAAATCCCAATGCACTAAGTGAGCATCATGTCCCCTCTCAATTGACATTGTCCACTGTGCAAATGCTAAGACATAAATAAGTCAAAGTCATTGTCCACGAACAATCAAGTTATCAAATCACAACGACAGTTAACAATACTAACCGTGACCAATGAAGTTGATACATAGCTCATCTCCGACATGCTCAACAGCGTTGAAGTCCTTGTTCGTGAGTACAAATGTCTGACCACCGTCAAGTGTTTGAGTAACGTCTGCAATCCATACCTTTATGTTTACGGAGACAGAGATGTTTCTTGAGTTATTTATTGACTGTAGTCACAATGGTATTGTATGTAAGCAGTCGGGAAATGTGTCAGGGTCACGGGTGAATATTAGGCTCGCAGGTGAAAGTTATGGAACATAACTATTCAGGTAGTAGATATTTAAGGATTACATCGCTGTGAAATTAGCGTCCTTGTGGTGTAGTGGTAACACGTTCAGACTTGCAAGCTGAGAGACCCCTGAGTTCAATTCCCGGTAGGGGCATGAAATTTTCTCGTGTAGTTCTTTGCGACCCTTCCTCTCAAAATTGAAATTTCACGGTACTGTGGTAAAATCCCTGATGACACACTTCCCAACAGCTTAAAAAACGCAGACTGGACTCACATTTCTCCCTCTTCGTAAAGAATGAAGAATACATTGCATTGCCCCCGGCTACATGCATCCAAAAAACATTTTAGAAAATAAAAATTGCTCTAAATGACGAGCCATTTCAGTTCTTATTTATTTTGACTGGTAAGTGCGCAATCCACTCTTCTTCTACTTCAGTTACCACGGTGACTGGCATGGAAGATCAGGGATGTTCACTTTTCTGCCAGCTGTCCACCTCAGCAATAATTCTTCAATGATCTTTGCACCTTTTCAGAATTTTATCTCTTTGTCCTCCTCTGATTTATTTACCAATTTACCGGTTGCTTCCAAATGCTCTAAATGCCGTCTGTAAGACAATAATAATTGTCAATGCAATATTGCAAAAGGCCTAAAAAAAGTGTACTGACAGCCTAATTTATGGTGAGACCGGGAATTAGCCAAGTATTCCAAATCAGAGTAAGTATAAATGTCACGTTTCAGCAATGACCAATTGAAAGTATGCCGTTCAGTGCTTAAGCAGCTAAAATATCAGAGATGGTTTTAGGTCCACACAAAATCTGACAGATAATTGAAAACTTGCGCATTAATGATGGGATTTCTTTCCACCGTAAGAACTGCACCAGTGCATCAGTGCTGAATGCAAACTTAGTAGCGTTCAACAAGCAGAGCTGATATAATTCTTACAATGGTTAGAGATCCCATCATCAATGCGCATGCTCTCATGTTCATGAAAGGTAACGAAATGTTATATAAATTCTCCCCTGAGCCAAGGACATTCTTCAACTTGTAACCTTTTGTTCTACAAAACTGCGCCCACACAGTTTAGTTAGTAGAGCTTCATAAGACGTACCTCAAGACTATTTATGGGCTGGTCAATGTGGAATGTGACTGTCCAGCCATTAAGTTCAGCCGTGATGTCAAAGCAAGCGTCTCCTTGGAAACCACCAATCCAGTGCTGGCTGATAGCAACGTCTATGTCCGCCCATGAAGGCAGCAATATAGCTGCTAATATGCACACGATTACTTTCAGCCTGTGAGAAAATAGTAGCGGAAAGGAGTTACTGTAGATTTGCGCTATTCCCTAGTTTCGTTACTTAAAATTAAGTTTTAAGGTGAGGTTACTGCAACTACTTTCAACATCACTAACAAGAAATAACAAATTAATTTATCGCTATTATCCATGTGAAATAGTATGCACCACCATTATCTCGAAGCGAGACCTATGAACTTGATAATATTTATTGTTTTTGACGGTTGAGAGCTTGCGCATTAACGATGGGATCGCTTATCACAGTAAGAATTGCATAAGTGCATCGGTGCTGAATGCACTCTTAGCAGCATTCAACATGCAGAGTGTAATGTAATTCTTAAGATGGCAAGAGACCTCATCGTTAATGCGCAAGTTCTCAAATTATATGATTGTGTCCCTAATTATTATCAAGAAAAGAATTTAGGTAGCCTATATTAATATATTGCTTTCAAGCCGATCGTCGTCTTGCATGGTACTTCCTTAGACCGTCTGTGATTCTGAGTATCTAAGCACTTTGCACTGAGAAGGTAACGATATTAAGTGGCTAACCGATGAAAAACAGCAAGGATTACAACTTTTTCTGATACTCACCTCATTTTTAACCCTGACTTAAACAGTTGTTCTAATGTGTCAAACTCTGCAAGAATCTTATATAGAAATGTCGTTTCGTACAGAAGCACTTATTGGCACTTAATGGATCAACGTGGGCGATTACGATATGTACTGAGGCTAGAATGCACCTACGCTTGAGATAAAGAATAAAACACCAAATTCATCTGGCTACCGACTTAAACTGTGTCCTTGTAGGACTGAGAGTCCGAAGGTACTGATGATTGAAGTACAGAAATGTAGAACAGCCGAAGATTTAAAAATAACAGTGGTGAAAAGAGACAGCAAAGTCTTTACCGACTCTAGTATCATTATTCCCCATCGTGTTCCGCCCACAGACATTTTAACCGGAAGTCATTCTTTCTTAATGTAAGTTTGAAGTTTGCTGGATTTCACACTATCTAGAGGCCTAATAGACAGTTGAAACTTTTAGTCTGAATACACATGTTTGTAGGTGGACTTTTCTCACTGTTCTCCATTCAGTTCAGATAGCGTCAAAGTCACAAATTCCGTTCCCAATGGCGTTCAATCTGAAATTAAACTTAATATCCAACTCCGTTCAAGAATGATTAATGAATCTAGTTCAGAGTTAAGTTCATATGAACTGAGTTCATCTCATCCCTGGGCTGGCTTAACTATAGATCAGAGGCGGCGCATATGACTATGTCGCTCAATGACTTGGACATTCTCTTTCTTTTGTTGTATTAGCCCCCTTCTTCCCACGCCACTGAATGTACAAATGGAATGTGTATACACTCCGACAGTTTGGTGCAACAACAGTGCCATAACTGACAAGTTGTTCATAAATGAATTTTTCACGCTTTAATGAAGAAATGCAGTGTGATCATACTACTTGTTGCCGATGCTATGATCTAAAAATAAAGGGGGAAGAGAATACAAAGCACACTAACTGTCAATGATGGCCAACGCGTCATCCAATCCTGTCTTCCAGCCTTTTACTATTTCTTCCTTTTCTCTCTTGCCTAGAAAAAAAGATATGATTATGTAAGATGAAGGGAGATTTAAGAGACTATGTATGTCATAATGTAAAATTAGATTTAGGGTCTTAAAAGAGGTGAAAGGAAATCAAGACACTTAATCACATAGACGTATGAAAAATTAAAAATTGGTAAGAAAGAATTTACAAGAAACAATACACGAATTATGAAAATGATGATAACGATGGTCCGCAACTCCTATTACTACTACCACAATACTAGTCCTCTACTACAGCATCACTACTACTATTTCTACCACATTTATGATTGACACAGCTATTACTACCATTATTATTACTACTACTGATAAGAATAATGGTCGGCTCCGCTTATTCGCTACCCGGTAGGTTCGTGATAATTGTTGAAATTTGTCGAAGCGATGTTTTAAGTTTATGAGACTGGATTTTTTGTTTTGTTTGGGGTGAGGGGAGGGGGGCTGAGGACAAAGATAAGTCATGACAATGATGAGAAATGATCTACAGACAACACAACAAATAGACTAGATGGGAATCAGCTTAGTGTACTTACCCAGGAAAACTACTATTTGCAAGATTCGATTTCAGATTGTAAGTGTGTTTATGTGATAGACTTTCAGGTATGCAATTTTAAATAGTCCCTATAAAATCAGAAAACTGGCCATGGGGAGGGGGGAGGGGTTGGATTTTAATTTCAAAGGCTTAGATGGGTGCAAATACATGTGTAGACTCGGAATAGGTGAGGTTTAGTCACTCAAGTATAGAATTTGTGGTTGTTCCAAGGTGGGTAAGGTTACCCTGTTTACTGAGTGAAAAGGCCTAAAATATTAGGTTGTCTGCTTCACTGCCTAAGTTCTCAAAGCTAACTGGTTCAGGTGCATTGTTCTTTGTGTCAAAATTTGGAGGAAGAGCTAAACAACATGTTTGGAAAGTACTTTGACACGGCACCCCAGGATAAGTTAATGAGAGGTG
>JAWQUT010000214.1:1289371-1304250 GCA_033807755.1 Ellobium chinense
GCTTTTCTTTTTCTGTTATAATTTCAACGACTTTTAGAGGGCATAAAAAATATGTATACAAGTTCAATGTGTTTTGGAATCCCTTAATACTGATAGTCATTTCTAAATGACCCTGCTTCGGTTCAAAGTCACTCATATGAACCTTGGCTGTAAAGAATAAAGAGTCTACCATGTATTAGTATCTAAGAAAACGCATTGTCTCCTAGTAGATGTCGCATATTTGACATGTTTTGATTCGCTGATTTATACGAACGGATGTAGTTGACTATAGGATACAACTGGACAATCGAACCGCTCAATAGCAACTTTTCGAGGTCGGAAAAAGGAATAGTGATTAGCCAGTGGCTTTAGATATTATTGCAACATTTTGCGACGTGGCAAAAGTTGCGTATAAGAAACAGTTGTCATCATTCGGTTTGCAATAAAGCGGAATGGGCTGTATTATTGTATGACTCCCCAGGCGCTAATTCCAAGTACAACTACGATGACTCCATCTACAAATCCATCTTGTTCTACGAGGCTCAGAGATCTGGTAAACTTCCGGCTAGCAACCATCTTCCCTGGAGAGGAGACTCTGCTCTGAATGACAAGGGCGACCATGGAGAGGACCTTACTGGAGGCTGGTATGATGGTAAGGAATTCAGTGTTTTGTGAGGCGTAAGAATTTTAATATAGCGTTTACTTCGTATGAATTCAGTTAACCCTTTGAACCCCGAGAGATTGATAGTTTGTCTGGCCCTAAAACATACATGTATATCTAGCACCCAATTTGTGAAACAGCCAATATCATGAACTGGGACAAACAGAAACGTGGACATTTCATGAACTGGGCAAAAAAACTTCGTCATTTCATGAATTGAGCGGTGTGATTTAAAAGTTCTGAGAAACAGAAAAAAAAATCGGGCCAGAGTCCATGGCTTTGCCAGAAGCCCAGAGAAACAAGGGTTATCAAAGGTATGGGGAGGAGGGGGGGGCGAGGGGGGGCGTAAGGGTTCAAAGGGTTAACAATGTTGTTTTTAGTCTACGTAATTTGTAACCATTTTGTGGTTTTGAATCGTACACAGACAATACACAGATACGGAAGTTCTTTTGGACTGGACTTCAGTTTAAAGTGTATAAACTCATCAGTTATCTTTATATGCACTTAAGACCATAATTAAATCAGGATTTTGGTACCTTAAGCATGAAAACTTACAGTAACCCAGTATTCCATATAGTTACATATGACACAGTGTTGTAATTTTTTCTTTAAGAACGACAGGGAACCCTGGTACTGTTATGTTAATCATAAAGTAATTCAGAAGTGAATATCGAAGCTGCCCACGACCTACTCGCCAATATGCACGTCGCACTTGTAGTACAACGTTTCAAAGCTGCATTTTGTTTTTACAGTTTGATATGACAATGTCCATAGAGGTGGTTTCCACGTCGTTACGTTCACTACTTTAATGTATTGCGATAATGGTCTTTCTGGGACGATATATTATTATGTGCAAAATGTTGTCTAACTTTGTGCGCTGACGATAACTTCGTGAAGACCTCCAAAACAAAAATGATGTCTCTCGCAGTTATACCAACGCGTAGAATTTGGCAGCATTATGCAATTATGACTCTAGGTGACTAATTTTGAACTGTCCAGGGCAATAGTCTACTGGTAAATCCTTACAGACCAATTATAAAGCAAAACTTCTAAGATCACATTTTAGGTTGCATATGATTAGTATCAAATTAATGAGATTAACATACACTTGTGACAGTTTAATGTGTTTGGTTTCACAATAATTATTGTCAACAATGAATTTCTAAGCTGGAGACCACGTGAAGTTCAACTTCCCCATGGCCTACTCCGTTACTGCCCTCGCATGGGGCATCCTAGTGTTCAAGGACGCTTACCAAGCCGCCGGTCAGCTGAACGCAGCCCTGGACAGCATCAAATGGCCGCTGGATTATCTCATCAAGTGCCACACCGGACCAACCGAACTTTACGTCCAGGTGAGCAATTTAGGTTTGGTTAAAACGTTGCTTGCCAGGTATTTAGGACACATATCTACACACCCTTGCTGTTTTCACTTCAGACGCATTGAATTTCACGTGATTCAAAACAAATCGGTTGTTTGCAAATCAGCACTCGGAGTTTAGGTATAGAGGCAAGTGTAAGAGGTAGGGTTAGGGGAGACAGAGGGAGTTTGAAACAGTCCCCGGACATTATCATTGTCAAAACATTTCTCTCAAGTGCCCTTTCTCTTTTCTAATCCTGCCCCTAACCCTGAATCAAACGCGCAGTTCGAAGAGTCCAGACCCAAACTAGAACAAAATATAGAACTCAGAATCACAGCTTATAATGAGTATGCGAATTGCTATTTCGATTATACGAGGTTCGAGGTGGTGAGGTTTAATGTCTGAGAACTTGCGCATTGAAGGTGGTATTTTCTCACTATCGTAAGAATAACATTAACTCTGCATGTTGAAAGCTACTAAGGGTACATTCGGCACCGGTGCACGTAAGTAATTCTTAAGGTGGTAAGAGAGCCTATCGTTAATGCGCAAGCTCTCAATAACTTGTATTCACAGGTCGGAGATGCTGGAGCAGATCACAGCTACTGGGGACCACCTGAGACGATGACCATGGCCCGTCCAGCTTACAAGATCACAGCTGCTAATCCAGGAAGTGACGTTGCTATGGAGACAGCTGCAGCTATGGCCGCCGGTTACTTGGTTTTCAAGGACTCTAGTGAGTTCTGGCTGTTAACTCATTTTGCAGTTCTGAGAAGAAAGTAGTACAATCTGGAAACGAGCACTTAGTAACAAACGTGGATAGTGAACGGATACAAACAAATATTCACATAGAGTAGGGCAAAGAGGAAAGTGCTCAAAAAGACAAATGCAGAGAGAAAATGGAAGAAGGAAAGAAAATGACAATAATAATAATAATAATGAATTGTATTTGTATAGCGCCCAATCCCCGAGGTGAGCTCTAGGTGCTTTGACATTTTAACATTCTCTCAGATATGCACGCAAGCTCACTTCAGTACAATAAGTATAAGAAAACACTCGTACCTGAACACACACACACGCGCGCGCGCGGAAATCGAACCCGCGACCTCTGCATCGGCAGCCATTGCCACGCCATCAGTTTGGAATCAGGTAAACATCTATACACATCCACGCCGTTACTTTAAAATAAAAAAAAATGTAACACAGAGGCTGGGGTCTTCTGAGCACTTTCCTCTTTTCCCTACTCTGTCTGAGCATTTGTTTGGGTCCGCTCACGCCCCACTTCTGAGAAGACAGTAAGCTCTGTCAACTCTTGGACTAAGCGGAGGAGACAGAGGAGAAAAAGAAGAATGAAAGTGGGGAAGATGAGAAGGTTTAAGTTCCTAACCTCCATTGATGTTTGTAGTAACTAGCAGCATCTCCCATTTTCAGAATGAGATTGCATGCCCGCACAGCGAATTTCGAGTACTGGGTATTGACCTACTCCTGACTTAAGAAGATATGGACTCTAACCAAGGGAAGCTATGCTAACGCAACTTTTCTTATAGTAAATTCAAAGTTACAGGTGGCTGTTACACGAAACGTTACAGAGAAGAACAAAGGTTTTTTATGTTTTTTAATTGGCGATGATGGTGGAGAAGTTCTCGGGAAGTGGCTATTTCTTTATATAAAATAATATATAGTATGGTATATAAATTATATATGCAAAATTAAATATGTATAGTATAGTAATAATACATAGAATGATAAATATGTAATAGTAATATATATTATTTTATATAGTATTATATATATATATAGTATATAAACTTGGATATATAATTATTGATCAGATCCACTATACATAATAATAATATATCCTTTAATGTACGGCTCCCTGTACTCTTAAATGACCCTGAAATGTTATAAGCATGAACAAAGTAAACTTCTCAGACTCAGCATATTTTCATTCATTATTCCCCCCTATACTATCTTTGTCAGACTCTGCATATGCTAACACACTGCTCAGCCATGCTAAACAGCTCTGGGACTTTGGCAACCAATACCATGGGTTCTATAGTGACTCTGTGCAGGCGGCGGCTGGATTCTACAGGTATGCACGGCATTGTTCATAATCCTCAACAAATGCAGTGTCTGTGGAGTAAGCATAATCCATGCATTCGTTAGGGTACTGCAGTAATCACAGTGAACAGTCCTAATGTTTGGGAGTTTCCCCGTGCTTACCGCAGGGCGTCAAATAATGACGTATGAAATTTGCATACGGCCACTGGCACCCCCATTTGTGACCCGTATGGGTTTCCCCCTCATCAGCTGGGAATAGAATAGCCCATATGTCAGGATGACATCCTCGGTTGTTACTAACATGGAAGTCCGTATGGAATCAGTGTGTTCACTTCAATATCAGAAGAGAGTAAACACATTTAGAACATGTGTAAATTCTAAAATGAAAGTAAATACCCATGATGGCTTCAATAAATGAGCTGTTGTCAGAAAATGCTTACTGAAATGTCCACGTATTTTTTTCATATCTGTTTTGCAGAGTTATCTCCCGTACAAAGATGACAAAAATAGGTTTTTCTTTCTTGATTTGTTTCTTTAAAGATTTCAATATGTTTTGCTTTTTCTTTTCCCATTATGACACCTTAAACATCCGTCATAATGAGAACCATAATATTTCGTCTGTTAAATCACAAACTGGTGTTCCCACCAGGTCGAACAACTACACAGATGAGTTATGTTGGGGCTCCAACTGGCTCTACAAAGCCACAGGTGACCAGAAGTATCTTGATGAGGCCGAGAGACAATTTGACCCTGATCCAGCGTGGGGCGAGTCATGGGATGAGAAGACCATTGGTAATCAGGTATGAAACTAAATCTGTAACAGTAAACAAAGTAGCATTTATACGTGCAGTCCTGGAACAGGTGCTATTCAGTAAAATTTGCCTCGGGCAAGAATGGCAGGATTGGACAGAACTGACATCATATGCACGCAGTTCGCGATCTTAAGTTCAGTTCACGTGAACTTGATCTTAACTTGATATCTATTTTTGATGACCTGATTTGGATCCGAACTACAGATAATTTGGGGTGCTTGATCTGAACTTTAATTTTCTACCTAAATTTCAGTCCAGTTCACACCCATCTCAAAAATCAGAACCGAATGCCGATTTCAAAAACCAGGAGGAACTGATCTGATCTGGAAACTGCTCAATTTTAATGGAATTGAGCTAAACTTGATCTTAGGGCTTTTTTCTCTTAGTGAAATGAACTTGATCTGAACTGGCTGTTCTCATGAATTTGCCAAAACCTGCCGTGCAGCAAAACTTGCCTCAAGGTCAGAGTGGCTCTCGCTTTGCACGTGTGAGTATGTGGGTCAGGATCGTCATCTGAGATAGGTTAAATGACATGCGCGAAGGTAGTACATGTATCTGTGGGTTAATAGGTTAAATGACATACCGGAAGATAGTATCTGTGGGTTAATAGGTTAAATTACATACCGGAAGGTAGTATCTGTGGGTGAATAGGTTAAATGGCATACGGGAAGGTAGTATCTGTGGCTTAATAGTTTAAATGACATACGGGAAGGCAGTATCTGTGGGTTAATAGGTTAAATGACATACGGAAAGGTAGTATCTGTGGGTTAAAGAGTGGATGCTTTGCAAAGACTGGCATAATTCTATTGATGGCCTATTATGTTTACCAGGCAGATCTCATGCACAACCGCGTAGTCGCAGCATGTCCTCTAACACAGCAGAACCTCGATATAAAGTATGCCTTGGTGCAGGGAAAAAGTATACTTATTACTGAGATATACTGTATAATGATGTTCATCTGAATAATGAAAGGATAAAATGATGGTGAATTCGTGCATGTGAAATAAATACTTAATAACAAGATATACTTACTAAACGAGAAATTGATATCCAGGTTCCAGTGTCTTTACTTTCGTCCCACTCCACAGTATAGTACTTTATTTCAGAAGGGTATTTCAAACCCAAGCGAACATCTACTTTATCAGCACCTGCTTGAGTTGCACTTCCTGATTTACCACAGGAATGTCTGGCAGACATTTAATAAAGATTATGTCACCCATCTCACTAAAGGGCTAATGAGAAATTTGCTAGTTTTCTAGGAGAGCGTTTTAAAGGTTTATTGAAATTTAGACGATAAGATACACTCAAAAATAACTATTATAATATTTTCGAAACTATTGGAGCTATTAGTACGCCATTTCATGAGAACACAAATCTCGCTTTGGGCTCTCGGAAGTAGTCTCAACTTGAAATATCCAAAATATTGCATACGCCCCTCCGTGAGATGACGATTAGATGTTCAGGCATTGGCCCTCGAGAATCGGATTTATTGAAAATAACAGTATGATGATCCTTTCACTAGGTATTGTTGTACGAAGCCACTGGAAAGGACAACTACAAGCAAGCTATCATCAACACTTACAACTCGTGGTTCCCAGGCGGAGTAATAACGTACACTCCCAAGGGTTTGGCATGGAGGTTGGAGTGGGGCTCTCTCAGATATATGTGTAAGTTGGTTGGTAGTTTCAGCTATGCTTCATTAACGTCATCAAGTCTATCTTGTTCATCTCCGCCACCTTTGAAATCATCATTATGATTATCATCTTCAGGTAAGAAACTCTGGTGTCTCAGTCCACTGGACCCATTTGTCTTAGCAGGCTGAACTTCAGACGCCGCGACCTTTTTTTCTTTTTCGTTGTTGTTCTTTTGTTTTTTTGCCCTGGTCTAAAGATAGGTATAAACAGTTTTATGAAAAGCGAAGAGCCCAGCTTGCCATTTTTCCAGTCCACTCACACACGCCTACCTCCCTCTTCCCCTCCCCCCACCCTTCCCACACAAAAAAAAATGCACAGAATCTAAGAGCGTATTCTTTCACTCAATTCAGAGGTAACCTAACCTTTGCCCCTTTCTTCCTCCCACCTAATACCGCTGAACTGGAAGCTGTGACAGAGCATTTATTACACAAGACTTATCAAATATTTCAAAATATAAAAGTTT
Organism: Ellobium chinense; assembly: GCA_033807755.1. NCBI lineage: Eukaryota > Metazoa > Mollusca > Gastropoda > Ellobiida > Ellobiidae > Ellobium > Ellobium chinense. Next base: position 1,296,397 of record JAWQUT010000214.1, read on the forward strand.
CTTACCTGTACATTTTATGGTAAACTCTGATTCATTTTATCTTTTACTGTTTTGTTACTCTATCACAATTATCGTCTCTCAAGGTTAAGATGAACTTTTTGTTTTCTGTTTCTGTTCAGCCAACATGGCCATGGCAGCCCTGGTGGCCGCAGAGTTAGGAATCAACCCTGATTCATACAGACACTGGGCTATGTGCCAGATCCACTACGCCCTGGGAGACACGGGCTTCAGTTACCAGATTGGTTTTGGCTCCAACTACCCACTGCATCCTCATCACAGATCTAGGTGAGCAGTACAGTCATAAGCTTGACGCTCATCAAGTTTTAGGCGAAGATGAGTTTTCTAGTAATGTTTTCTTCAGACTGCGCCATTGGGCAACTCTCTCCTTCCCTTTCAAAATCTCCCTCCCAAAAATTCACTGAACGCACGCGAATCACCCTCTGTGTCTTGTGCAGAAACTAGAAATGGTCTGTGAAAAGTTTAGAATGCTGTTCAGAATTTACGAATCTCCCTCCCAAATTTATGACAAGGGGGAATGTCGCCCCCAACATTACTTTAACCTTTTCGCTAGGTAATGTTTATTAAATTGAAGTAACCAATTTACAATGAGCTGATTAGCCTCTTTGTAGAGACAGTTCCTTGTCATATCATGATAAAGCTATAGTCCGATTCATGTAAAGCTATGCATGTCACAAAACCATTTACTTCCATCAGATCCGACATGCCACCAGTTTTGTCAGTGTTATGTTGGGTGACGGTCTAAGTTTTCCTATTCAAGGATGCGTTATATTTATAAATATTCTTCCTTGCAAAGCTTCCTGCAGTCGCTATGTTTTGTTTTGATTTTGCTGAAATAATAGCTGTATTGCTTCCTTTGGTCAGTGTTCACGGATTAAAGGTCGCTCCACACTTTTTTGTTTGTCGTCAGAAATTCGCTGATTAATTGTTGTTACCAGTTTAGAAAATGTGGTGTATGGGTATGTCGGATCCGATACAGGACTGGGACGTATTGATTGGTCTAAGAGCAATTTGTAACAAAGAGTAAGGATGGTCACATAATGCATACTTACGGACTACTAAGACACAGCACATTGTTTGTAGCCTAATGCCCAGCTGTGGAGTATTTCAGCAGATTTACGAACGTGTTTTAAGGAGTCCAACGATTCGTCAGCACCATTCACTCCTTGACAAGAATCGATATAAAATACTAGCAAAATGGTTGTCTTTGCTATTAATTTCTGTAATGTTATTGGTAGTCAATGGAGACAGGGGGCGTACTGGCACATACTCAAATGACAAGATGCTACATTTAGCTATGATAGTAATCTTATCTACGGAAATCATTTACAGCTCTTGTCCCAACCTACCGTCTCCGTGTGGCTCCGCCCTCATGTCCGGCGACCAGCCCAACGTCCATATACTGTACGGCGCTTTGGTGGGAGGACCAGGCTCCGGTGATGACTACACGGACAGCCGCAGCAACTACGTGAACAATGAGGTGGCTTGCGACTACAACGCTGGCTTCCAGGGTGCTGTAGCTGGTAAGTGCTCACGCAGTAGCCAATCTGGTGATTGGATTGGGGTGGGTTGCATTAATGGTAATCATTGTCAGAGAAAGAGTATAAGGGCAGATAAGAAAAATATACGTGACCAAGTGGAAGTGCAGACAGGCTCAGTCAGAGAAAGAATATAAAGGCAGATAAGAAAAATATACGTGACCAGGTGGAAGTGCAGACAGGCTCAGTCAGAGAAAGAATATAAAGACAGATAAGAAAAATATACGTGACCAGGTGGAAGTGCAGACAGGCTCAGTCAGAGAAAGGATATAAAGGCAGATAAGAAAAATATACCTGACCAGGTGGAAGAGCAGACAGGCTCAGTCAGAGAAAGAATATAAAGGCAGATAAGAAAAATATACGTGACCAGGTGGAAGTGCAGACAGGCTCATTTAGAGATAGAATATAATAAGGGCAGAAAGGAAAAATATTACGTGACCAGGTGGTGGTGCAGGCAGGCTCAGTCAGAGAAAGAATATAAGGGCAGATAGCAAGAATATACGTGACCAGGTGGAAGTGCAGACAGGCTTATTTAGAGAAAGAATATAATAAGGGCAAATAGGAAACATATACCTGACTAGGTGGTAGTGCAGGCAAGCTCAGTCACAGAAAGTATATAAGGGCGATTAGGAAAAATATACGTGACCAGGTGGTAGTGCAGGCAGGCTCCCAATCTCCTTCCTTCTCTGCAGTGCCTATGATGGTTTTTATGTTGGCGGGAATTTAGCCTAATGCCCCATTGTATGGTATTGTGGTATTTCAGCTGGATTACATTCGTAATATACGGACTTAAACGATGTGTCAGCACTATCCATTCCTTAACATAAACAAGTCTGTCTAAAATTTCTGCTTATCGTAATTCAGCGGTCATCTGCACAACTCCTCATTTACGCAAATATGAGAAGATCAGTGTCAAGGTAGCTTCAGATTATACCGGAGCGGCATGAAAAAAGATGCTCACTTAATTTTCACTGCACTTAATTTTAATTTCTAACTAAATACTTTTATTGTGGCACAGCCTTGCCACAATGTCACCATCACCAATCTCCCCACTAGAAACACCCATAAAATATATAGAATTCGATGCCTCTTTGTTTCCCTGCAAGGAAGGAAAACTTTATGAAATAAAACTTGATGACCCCACAGAGATACATGTGTCTGAAATTAAAGCTGAACGTTAGAAAGCAGAGTAAACATATCTGCAAGTTTTTATGCAGTATGAAATCCTTTGCTCATGCAATTCGGAGAATAGCATTTCGATGTGAAGTGTGCGATTGAATCCAAGTTAGTGAAGTGTCCCATCATGCAGCTTCTTTCCTTTTATATCCCGCAAAGTCTTCATCTGTGTAGTCCCTTTCATCCCCCCCACCCCATTTTTTTTTATCTCTCGTAGAGTGAAACTACGCCAGGACGAAAAAGAAAAAGAGTACCTTTGTAGAAAAACTGTGTTTTTCTCTTAACCCTTACCTTTCCATGTACTACCTTCTAATCACATATATCTTGTGAGATAAACCATACAGTATCGCTTATCAAATGTTTCTCCTCTTGTCTCTTTCTTTCCTAGGTCTGAGACATCTGTTGGTAATTGGAGAACATCCAGAGCAGAAGGGATCTTCCAGCTGTCCCTACCCGTAGAAAGCGAAGAGAGATGTAAACACGACCACAAATGACTATTAACTTTCTTGGTCTATTCACGAAAAGTGTACCGACTAGCGAAATTCTTCACGATTTCCAATGGGAAAGTGTATATCTTGTAAAATTCGACACGGTTTATATATCTGGGAGTTTGGAGAAGAAAAAAATAAAATTCTGTTGGGAGTCCATCCACATTGTTCCGTATTCTCTGCCGTAGACTTTCACAGTCATTATGCTGCCTGGCTGCTACATACATTTTCGTCTCCAATAGAAGCCATACATGTCTTGCACTCACTCAAAATGACGCTTTTGTCGCTAAACTAGGAATTGAGATATCAGACTATGAAGGTAAATAGGGCAATCCCGTATCAAATATTTAATTTGCTTGTTGCGGAAATCGAAAGTAAAATAAAAACAATGATTTTTATGGATAAATTATTAGTAATTGTGGATACATTTGAGTTTTGGTTTTTTTTTTTTTTTTGCGAAACACGTAAGATTTATTATGTATAACTAGTAAATAATATTTTTCAATTGCGATTTTCAAACCCGTTTTTACTATTGTATGGAGTGGCCTCCAGCCACTTGAAACAGCTATATCTCAATCTAAAATAATGGTAGGTCTTTTTTTTTTACTCGATAAAAGTACGCACATTTGGCTTTCATGTTACAGCAAAAACTTCAAATTTATCTAAATAGCGAATTACGCCTGATTTTGACTGGCTACAAGACATAAGTATTACGTTTCTAATGTGCAAATATTTCGTCAGAGTAATCAAGAGCGTGAAATATTTTTTAATGCCAAAAGGCAATCTCAGATTTATAAACCCTGCTGGCGGGTGACATCCTAATATTTTAAATAAGTTTGATTTCACTGACATATAACTTGTATGTGTTTTGCAAGCTAAGGACTGAATGTCAGAATAGAGTTAGAAATGTTTCAATGATGCCAAGTTTGTATGGTATTTTGTTCAGCCAACACGTCTGTTAAGCGGACAATGATTCGAAACCTACTGACATCAAATGGGCAATACTGCTTTGCAATGACAAAACATCGTATAATAATCATAATAATCATAATTCACTATTATACGATATTTTGCCGTTGCACAACAAACTACACATACCGTGCAATTTGTAGACGAGTCTGAGTTCAATATGTTACATTCACTTTGTCTTCTGAATTATTCCAATATTGTCCTCAATTATGTGTAGTGTAAGCTTAATTGCAATGTTGTGTTGCTAATTTGACAGGAAGATTTGTTTTAGGAAGGTCATTTGTTGTCTTTCGACGTACATGTCTATCCATATGGAGAGACTGAGAGATAACGATAATTGGACTAGGACAAAGAAACCTTTCAGTGCAACGTCATTTTTGGGGAGCAAAATTTTTGGTATGAACAAACACGAAAGAAATAAATGACTTCAGGGGGAACATGACTAGTATTGTGCTCTTTAGAGATAGCATTTAATTTGATTTTTACCATGTCTTACAGTATAATTGCTCCCGTGATCAGAGAGGCTACTTTAGCTTTCGGTTCATTTTAAACTAGACATTTAGCACTTTCAAATCTATCAGGAAATTCATAGTATAACTCTAGAGCTTTGTAGTTAATGGATTTGATTTGTTTTCCTTTCGTCTGTATTTTATTTGATAACTTTGTTTTCTATATTGAATGAAATCAATAGCTTAACTCCTTTCTCCAGTAATAAAAGATGGTGTTAATAAAAGCTTTCAGTTCTCATCTTTCTAACACTGATTTGTTTAACGTCATTTAAAATTGAAATCAAAAGAACACCACAAGGCCTTGATATTACCATGTAGAATACACTTCTCGGTTCTTGATTGAAAGATATTTTGTAGAATTACGTAGGGGATACTTGAAAATGAAGTCGAGCTGCTAATTATTTCATAAGTGTCATTCATTACCACTGGTTGTTTCGTTTATGAAATGATTATGGGAGTAAATAAGTCTGATTGTGTTCGTGGTACAAGTGTATATCACTTGCTCTACTTGTAAAATAGATAATAGTCTAGAAGGGGGTGGAAAATGCAGTAATAGACAAATAGTATAAACATAAAATGCCCAAAAACTGAAGATGGATAGGTGGTACATTATACTATTTTGTTCAGCCAACACATATAATCGTGAATTGGTTATATTATGATTATTATGATGTTTTGTCATTGCAAAGCAGTATTGCTCATTCGATGTCAGTAAGTTATATTATGAACCTCCTGATAGATTTGAAAATACTAAATGTCCAGCTTAATCGAGTTTCTAATTATTTTTAAATTTATTTCTCAAAACAGACGTGCCCTATTTCCCTTACAAAACTATTTAAATGGAAGTTGGCCGACACTAATTTGCTAGGGCACAGCTTTTATGCATCCATGAGTAGGGTGGTGCAACAAGAGGTGCAAATAATGACTTGGATACTATCATTTTGTAGCAAAGCCTCAAATTGTATATTATACTCTAGTCTGTCACTAGTTATTCAATAAATGAAATTAGTTACGCCAGACTATGGCCCAGCACGAACATAATCAAATCCTTTCACGATGCCATCATTTGCTGTTGCAAATTCATATAATTGTACTTGAATGATCAAAGATTTTCTTTCTCAGGCCAACACCATGCTTTCTTTATGAGAGATTGGTGTTCAGGTATGAAAAGAAAAAAAATCTTAATAATAGGGAGGTTTAATTATAATTGTAACCGTACTACGAGAGAACTCTTCACACGTAAGACAACAAAGAATTGAGTTCACCAAGTCCATTAGCCAATCAGTGATCGCTGTGTGTGTGTCATTTGCTATTGAGATATCTTAGAGAATTCCATTGCAACTGGGATGAGGGTTTGTATTATTTTTGTTTTTGTTTTGTTTTGTTTGCTCTTTCTATTTTTTTGTCAAAACAGGGAGCTTGTAAGAATAAGCAGTCTTGTCAATAAACCTAGACTATCCCATCTGAGATATCTGAAAAGATTTTAAGAGCCCAACTTACTTAGTTTATTCACTCATTTGCCTTTTTGCTCCAAAGCGTTTCGTTTCTAATATTACACTCTTGTAGCAGTATTCTACCTTTGTGTACTTCGCTGAAAGTCTCACAAAGGAAACCGAAGTAGCGTAATGTAGATAAACTCACAATGAACATATCTCAATCCCTTTCAGTTGCTCTATTCCTATATCTATTTCTGACTCTCGGATATGTATTCACTTACCTTTCTTTGTATGTCTTAAACTTGCATTGTCAGTCTTGAAAAAGTGTTTAACACGAAACGTTGACCATTTTGTTAATAAATTCATTATACATTTTTCAGAAAGTTTTGTGTCATTGGGCAGAATCATATTTAGTTTTAATAGATAGACTCCTACAGGATGGTGGTAATGTACCACCTTTCCATCTTCAGTTTTTGGGCATTTTTTGTCTATACTATTGGTCTATTACTGCATTTTACACCTCCTCCTAGATTATTACCTATTTTATAAGTACAGCAAGCGACATACACTTGTATCACTAACGCAATCAGACTTAATTACTCCCATAATCATTTCATAACCGAAACAACCGGTGGTTATCAATGACACTTCTTTTGTCCCTAGTGTCTACAAGCTTAGGAATGTTTATTAGTTAGGCCTATCAGTTCATGAAAACCCCGACTAGCTGCTCTACAGAGAGTTAACACAGTGCTACAGCACCTTGGTATCAAATAGCTTCTCTTATTAATTTAAGAAAGATAGACCATTTTACCCATCGCCCTGCTTCACGTGGCCTAGCGAGTTGGGACCTAAGCATCATACTGAGTGAACCATGCGGGGTATTAGATTAAATGCTGTTAAAGATTGAGTTTTGAGGTTCATATCTGTGGCGGCATAGAAAAACCGGGCGGAAGAAGCAAATAGCATAGTGGAGATATAGTCTAGGCAAATTTTGGTTCAAAGATGAACTTTCATGCAATTTCAGATGTTTGCATATTGAGTCTTTGTCCATTTCCGAATCTATGGATGAAGTCTTGCGGACGAATTCAGCAGACAAGTATGTTTTGTTGTTGTTTTTTTAATTATTATTTTTCTGCAGTTACTCGATTCTATGACCCGTCATTTTCACACCTGCCAGACTGCGTGAACAGATCGAAATTCATGTTCGCATTGGCCATTTTTGTCGGATGATTAAAAAAAAATTGTCAAAATTTCCTTTTCCTTCAACCAAACAATATAAATTGAACGCTGTGTCCATTCTGGCGGTAACACGAGTGATAATGGCGCATACGATGTTGTATGCATTGGACAGTCCCAACTTTGGGATTTTGAGGGAGGCCTCATTAAAACTACAAAAACTAAGTCATTTTCAAAGATATTTCAAAATTTTAAGCTCTCCATACTCAGCAATAAATTTTCTTTCCTATGATATGAACTACTCCATATCCATAAAATTGCACTTGAGCCCTGTTTTCCATGCCACCACATTTTAAAAACCTGAGAGCTCAATAAAAGAAAGAGTTTAATATCAAAGACCAAGGCTGGAGAAGTGGTGATGCTAAGATGTAACTAGGTCCTCTTGTGACGTTCCAAAGAGATAACGAATAAATACCGCGCTTCTGGCTAACGGAAGAGAACTTGGTGCCACAAAAACTCTCTCTCTCTCTCTCTCTCTCTCTCT
>JAWQUT010000214.1:1304297-1316734 GCA_033807755.1 Ellobium chinense
TCTCTCTCTCTCTCTCTCTCTCTCTCTCTCTCTCTCTCTCTCTCTCTCTCTCTCTCTCTCTCTCTCTCTCTCTCTCTCTTCTTACTTGGGTATAACTTAATAGCAGTGTTCTGATGTACCAGCGGTCATTCTCATTCTCACAGTTTAGTAGTGTTTTCTTTATTCCAGGAGATCAAAGTATGGTACAGTATGTCATAGCACACAAAAGAGAACTCCCTACTTTTCCCAGTACTTACACAAGGTTGTACTTATGGGTATAATCTGCAGATGCAAAAGACAGCACCATGAGTACCACAATCGCTGGTATTGACACTACTTTCCAGTCCACTGGGCCCCTGCCAAACTCTCCAGATATAGACCTAGGCTTTGTATCTGACGCTGCTATTCGCATCTTTACATTAGTTGCCTACGTATTCATTTTTGCCATAATCGGTGTAGTAGGAATCGGTACCAACGTAGTCAACATCCTCGTCTTCATTAAAATGGGTCTGAACGACACAGTCAACATGACACTGGTAGGTCTCTCTGTTTCCGACCTGTGGTATTTAGTCACACTAGTCTGGACAAGCATCCTCTTCAATCCGCTGTGGAATGATTCCGATATGAACTTTAACCCCGTAGACATGCACTACTTGGCTGTCGGATGGCCAATGTTCTATTTCAGTCGCGTCAGCAATTCCATCACCGCGTACTTAATCTTTACGAGGTGTCTTAGCGTTGTTTTACCTTTAAGGGTCAAAGAGATCTTCACGCCAAAGCGCACCTTTGTTGTCATAGTAGGCATATACATCAGTATGGCAGTGAGCATAGCGCCATCGTATCTCGGGGCTACATATGAGCCCATTTTTAACCCTTCAAGAAACAAGACAATTCTTCAGCTGGTCTTCATGGACAACCGTGAGGAAATCGATGCTGTGACTACAGGTTTGATCGTGGTCTTGACCATTCTTACCTTCGTCTGGGTTATCATCTGCACAGTTATTCTGGTCACCAATCTTCAACGGAAGTCGAAATGGCGAGAATCCGTCACAGGAGGAGGTAACACGGGAGCGTTGTCCAGCAGGGACCTCCACGTCATCAAAATGGTGATCACTCTAACGGTTATTTTTATCGTCACTGTTTTTCCGTCGACGTGCCAGACCGTGGTGATGACAGTGGAACCCAAGTTCGCCTTTGGAGCTGAGTACAACAACTTGTTCTTTGTCGTAGTCAGTATCAGTGACATCACCTTAGCCATCAACGCCTCTGTCAACATTATAGTCTATCTGAAGATGAGTTCCAAATACAAAGAAACATTTTTTCTTTTGTTTAAGCGGTGAGATGTCGGATTATATAATCAGATGCAAGATGGTTTGTGTCATGCTATAATTATATTCGGATTAACACATGAACTTTACAGTCCTTTGCTTTTCAGGGATTTTGTGTTTTCATTTTTATGCATGTCTCATTATTGTCGAATGGGCTATCTATACGTGCTTTTCAGTCGACATAGATAGTCTATGCCTCCATACCTTTATTTGTATGTATTAACAGGTTTGTCTTCAGCTACATGACACATCCGGTACGTCTGTATGTCTGTATGTGCGAGTGGATGTGTCTATGCGCGTGTGTTAATGTGTGTCTGGTCTACATATTGACTGATTCCTGAGAAACATCAATGCGTGGAAGTACAAAACTTGGTAGGGATTGATGGTGAGGTTGGGGGTAGAAGTAAGGAAAGAAGAAGGAAGGAATGAAATGGTCAATTTAAAAAAAAGTTAGTGAAATTTGGTGCATTTCTTGCCAACACTGGGTGTATCTGTCAAAGAATGGCAGAGGGAATGGAGGTAGGAGGAAAACATGTGAGACAAGGAAAAGAAAGAGCGGGAAAAAAAATATTATTTTAAAAAAAGCGTGTGGCATGTAAACTGAGTCTGCAGCACGTAGATCTAGATCTAAATTCCATAGAGGCTGNGGGCTGGGGAGGGCCTTAGGGGGAGAGGAAAGACTGTCCAATTAGCCTAGATGAACCTCCTCGATCGCCATGAATTAAACATTGTGTTTCTAAGTGGGTACATGCCAGGTACTAGCTGCTGGTCATGGTCATGTTGCAAATACCTTGTGACGGCATTCCATTCCCATTTTACTCATTCCTCTCCTCCAGAAAATGGGTCCTTAGTTTAAAACACTAAACGATAGTGTCAGAGAGCTAGTGATCAGGGCATGTAAATATCAGCGCCCAAATAACTGTGAAAGGCTCTAAGAGATCTGGCCTGCTGGAATAACAATACAGTAATGCGAAATCGTGGAAGGGGCTATGTCTTTGATAAAGGCAGGACAATAACCCTTACGGTCTTTGGAATCTATTGTTTTTTCTTCTTTTGGCCCTATTAACATTTTGTGTTATTCTACAAATACCACTGTGATTTCGGGAAAATTGCCTCCATGGAGGTTAAAGTACTTCTTTTGCCCGATCTTTAACGTCAAGAAAGAGGGTGGTCAAAGCCCTAAAATTTTCACAAATCTCTTTAGAAAAAGGTCCCCTCGAATTCTGCTTTGGTCTCGAAGTTTTCATTTGCCTGGTTTTGACCACTTGCGAACACATAGGCCTACACATTTTTTTTTATCTGGAAGGCTCAAATTGTACCTGAAACTTTAAAATTGGATGCTTTATTTAGAGCACAGAGCATTTTACATATTTCTACACTCTGACACTGGCTGGCAGGGCCCCCAGAAAGGAGGGTTTTATAATATTAGCGAATTAATTGTGTAATACAGAATAAGTGATTTGCCCCTCTAATGGTAACAGATCTGTAATGCAGTTGGGCCCGTTATTACTATTTGGGCTATATTAGCCTTTGGAGCTACCCTCTGAACCCAAAGTTTTAGCTCTCACCCAGACATATATCAGACTGAAGCTCATTGTATGGCCCAACTTTTAAGACTAACCTAACCCCAGAAAGCCCATTGAAATTTTGATCTTAGTTGCTATTTGTAACAAGGCATACCAAAAGAAGGAAAGAGGGAGGTCAAATTTTCACAGGCCTGTAAGGTTTGTGACACCTATTAGAAGGGCAAGTCACTGATTGTGTACAACCCAATTAATCCGCTAATCTATAAAATCCCCCCTTTTGGTAGCCCTGCCAGCCAGTGTTAGGGTGTAGAAATGTGTAAAATGACCTGTGATCTAAATAAAGCATCCAATTTTAAAGTTTCAGGTACAATTTGAGCCTTCTAGATAAAAAAATAAAATGTGTAGACCTATGTATTCGCACGCGGTCAAAACCAGCCAAATGGAAATTTGGGGACCAAATCAGAATTTGAGGTGATCTTTTTCAAAAGACATTNAAGGAAGCTGCATTTTCTTTAAATTTTTTTGGGCAGATGCACCAAACTTTTGTTTCTCCGGAGCTTCTTCCCCAATCAAAAACACAATCACTCTTTAAGAAATACCAATATGATCACTTTTAGATTTTAAATGTGTGGTTACAAGTAGATTTTATCATTAAGGGTTGCAAATATGGTCAACAAAAAAACTATTTGCTCATGCCAAGGTGTTTACATGGAAAAAATGACCAGCCAAGAGGGAGTCATTTTTCCCCTTCCCTCCCAATCACCCCCAGGTCACTCCTCTCTGATCATTCTCTACTATTTCCCTTTCAAATAGGCTACCATGGCAAAATTTTAGGGTTGAACTCTAGGTTCATGGGAACTTTCAAAGAAGCATAGAGTATGTCGTCAACAGAACTGGCTATTTTGAGAGGTATCAAACTCTTAATTGGGCCATAAGAATGATCTAAGACAGATATTGCAGCAACAGTGGTACCATTTTGTAGGGAAATGAATGTGCTTGACAGCTAAAAGTTGCATATTTCTCCAGGGAACTAACAAAGGCTATCAACATCTCTTCCAATTCATCTCACTGACTCGGACATTTGAAAATTTTCTGTGTCCCTCTGCAAATATAACTTACCACAGAAGTAGCATCCTCTGTCATTAAAGAAGCAAGATAGAGACACTTTAACAGTAGAGAATGCATCACTACTGACCACTCAAAACATATGTAGGAAATAATTAAATGTGGGGAGGGGTTAAGGTTTGTGACACCTATTAGAAAGGCAAATCACTGATTGTGTACAACCCAATTAATCCGCTAATCTATAAAATCCCCCCTTTTGGGAGCCCTGCCAGCCAGTGTTAGGGTGTAGAAATGTGTAAAATGACCTGTGATCTAAATAAAGCATCCAATTTTAAAGTTTCAGGTACAATTTGAGCCTTCTAAATAAAAAAATAAAATGTGTAGACCTATGTATTCGCATGCGGTCAAAACCAGCCAAATGAAAATTTGGGGACCAAATCAGAATTTGAGATGGTCTTTTTCAAAAGACATTTGTGAAAAATTTTGGCCGTTGACCCCTGTTTTTCTTCCCGTTAATAGATCGTGCAAAAGAAGTACTTTAACCTCCATGGAAGAAAAGTCCCGAAATCACAGTGGTATATTTAGAATAACGCAAAATGTTAATAAGGCCAAAAGAAGACAAAAACAATAGGTGTCAAAGACCGTAACCTAATAGGTGCCAAAACCCTGAAGATTCTCGTTCAAGGGAGGTAATGATAAGTGGGACGTTTTTCCCTATAAGAGTTATTCCTCCTGTATCATGGATCACGTAATGCCAGGACATGCTAAAAAAATAAAACGGGGAAAAAATAGCATCATCTATGTCCTTGGTCATGCTCCTTTCTAGGCTCATCGCTATTGTTCCAGCTCAAGCTAAGTCTTGGTTCTAATCCTCTGTCAAATCAGTTTTCTTCAAGTTATCCCCTTGACAAACAAGCGACAAAAGAGACAAAACCGAGTAAACACATAGCATCCGAGGGAGAGATTAAAAGTTTCCATTTCTGGACGTATGAAGAATTTGGTATGATGCATTTTCAGTGTTTACCGCTACCAAGAACCTTCGTCACAGCTGATGGCTTTCATCAGGCATCCAGCCATATCAGACGATAGCAAGAGTTCCTCAAGACGAATATTCGAGAGTTTGCGCATTATGGTTAAGATCTCTTACCATCGTCAGAATTATATCGGCATGTTTAACGCTAGTAAGGATGCATTCAGCAACGATGTACTAATGCAATTCCTACGATGATAAGAGATCCAATGGTTTATGCGCAAGCTCTTAGTTGTCTACGTCCGCATCCCCAGCCTCCTCTCGCTTGAAGGTATAGTATTTCGTCACAGTCGTAGGAAGATTACCTGTCTCATTTCAGTTAGCTTTTCAGGAAAGAAATAAGAACATAATAAAGACTGCCGTATTAAGACTACCCACGAACAAAGAGTTCATATTTGGAAATTTCTCACTATGTACAGTCACTGCATTTTTCTACCATTACACCTGTCTACGACCTTGGAGACTTGATCGGACCAACCTCCGAGTCTAACGACTTTTGATAGAAAGGTCTATCAGGTTTATGCACTCTTAACAATCTGATGGCAGAAAAATACCTTCGGTATAAGAGCTGCTCACAATGGCAAGCAAATTTTCCAGTATGAAGTATTCGAGGGATGGTGTGCTATAGACCCATAATATGAGTACTGATAGTTTGCATTAATACACCAACAGTTACCTTACACATCCAATGAAGATTATGTATCTGAAGGAAGTAAAGCAAAGTAGGGAGGGTGTAAATGGGGTTATATAGCTGGGTAATTATTACATTGTTTAATCCTAACACTAGAATTATCGATATCAGATCCCGTCTCCCCTTCCCATCCATAGTCCCAATGCCATAGTGAGGATTGGGAGTTGTGGTTAGGCCGTACCTTCCGTACAGGAAAAAACTAATGTCCTCACTTGATTGCAAGAAGGTCACGAATTGAAAAGTGGGGGACGATGGAAAATAATAAAAATGCGGCACAAAAGGGGCTAAATATGTAGAAATTTTTAAACACTTTTACAAGGCAAATAAAACTTACCTTGGCATAATTTTCTTGAAGTTGCATCGAATTTCTGATTAATGCAGTCGCATGGTGGGTCACAGAAAAAAAAATAACTTGCACTGATCTTGTCTTGCCGGTCTAAAATACACCGAGTGACATTATTCAGAGAGAGTGGGAAAAGAATACTGTAACAATACTAAATTAGTCGTTTATCCGTTGTTTGTTCAGCACCAGGTTTAAGGTTAAATACGATCTAGAAACATGCCTATAATGACACTCTTATCTATTGCAGTTTGGGAAAATTGGGGTTGTACATTATTGTATTATTCCACATCATTTATTGATACTGCTCTCTACATCATATTCAAATCAGTACTGATTATCTCACCTGCGATAGCATGCGCCATTTCAAAGATTAGCACTAAATTCTTTCGACTCCTACAGCAAACTGAATTTCAGCAAAGTAGGCCTGCTCTTTGTCGTGGTGATATAATTTCTGGTTTTCGTCATACAAATTTTCTCACACATGATTGAAGATACAATCAGAACTTCTGCATTAAATATAAGAATGTTTCATTGGTGAGAATCTTAATTGGTAGATTAAAGGCAACAATTTGAAAATTATTTCATCTAAAACGACAATAAAATTTGCTGTTCGCGACCACAGACCCGATGTTTGTCTTAGCCTTCAATTACGTCTTCATATCAAATGATACAATAAGACTTACTTTAGGCTTATATTCCCAACTAAATTTCCACAAGCTACAGTGCTTTTGCTTTATCGATAACTTACTGTTCGTCTACATAATAATGAAACAGCGCATGTATCACTATCAAACTTCTACACACCAACAATACTAAACCATCCTCCTCAAGATTGTTGGCGCTGTCGTGTTTCAAAAACTTGACGTCCTTAAGTGACTAACCAGAGAACTACATTCCAAATATCAAGAGCAGTGACCTCAGACTGGTGCTTAAGCTTTTGGTTTCGTGCAGTGTTAGGAAAGCCACGGACAGGGTCATCATTTACTACAAATTGCTAATAGCAGGACTGCTTTGTACACAGACAGACAAACAATAATTACACTGGCTAAGAAAGCAATACAACCCTAGCCACTTTTTGGCCTCGCGTGACGTTTTCCTGCTTTTATTTGACAAGCAGTCAATTAAACGTCATTCCTTTGAAATCGCAAAGATTACAATGAAGACGATCTAAGGAAATGTTTGAGCTAGACTATATCTTCGGAATAACAGATTAGGGAAATAAACCGCAAAGAATGACACTGAATAAATTAAGAAAGGCTAAACATCTTAATCAAGTTATGTTGATTTGTGAATGACAGTGTATAAACTGGCATTAAGAAGGCCCTTTTTGCAGCTATTCCAAGTTGTGGTGACCACAAAGAGAGCAATCGAAAAGATCTGCGAGTCTATCTACGATTTAGAGGCATAGCGAAGAAAACAGTAGGAGTTACGTTGATTTGTGTGTGACCTTTGCATCAAGCGGACCCTTTCTGCAACTATTTATCGCTGGCGTGACGTCAAGGACCGCAATTGCAAATAAAATATCTGTAAGATTTAGTGAGTCGTGAGGCATAGAAGTTTAGAAAATAGAACCATGAAACATGAGGAAAATCTCTGAATAGCTTAAACAGTGATAATAGCATCAAAACGTCGCGTTCTGGAACTATTTCAAGTTGTCGATACCACAAGGAGAGCACTCACAAATAACAGGTCTTTGAATCTTATTGTGGCGTACGATACAAAGGTTTACAGAAGAGGAGACCATGAGCATAGGGATTTCAGGAAATCATAGCTTAAAGGTCACTGAGCTATTTCCACGACCTACTAGTACACACCTTGTGTCCGATGAATTCATTCACGTTTTCAGCTTTATTGTCCACGAATTCGTCAACGCTATCATTAGCTTGTTAGGGGTCACTGCGAATGTAATCAATATTGTCGTCTTCTTTAATAGTGACCCGAAGGATGTAGTGAACTTAACACTGATAGGTCTCTCCGTTTCCGACCTTTGTCTATGTACCACGTTAATTTGGATCACCATTCTACACAATCCATTGTGGAGGTATTCTGACGTCAACTTTAACCCCGCAAACTTTCACGACCTATCTGGTGGACTCCTCATGTTTTATTTCAGTCGCGTTAGCAACTCCATCACTGGCTACTTGTTCTTTACGAGATGTCTCTGCGTTGTTTTACCCCTAAAGGTGAAAGACATAGCCACGCCAAAACGCACCTTGATTGTTATTGTGGCCATATATATTAGCATGGCAATAACAGTAACACCTCAGTATTTCGCTGCCACGTACAAGTACATCTTTAACCCCTCCATGAACAAAACACTTCTCCAACTTGTCTACAGGGACAACCGAGATGAAATCGCCTCTGTGTCTTTAAGCATCAGCGTGGTCTTGACCACTCTTACTTTTGCCTGGGCCATCGTATGTACGTTTATTCTGGTCACTAGCCTCCAGCAGAAGCTGAAATGGCGAATGAAGGCCACCGGAGGGAACAACTCTGACCCATCCTCCAGCCGCGACCTTCACGTCATCAAAATGGTTACCGCTGTAGTGGTGATATTCATCGTTACCTTCATCCCCTCCACGTGTATTGTAGTCACCATGACAGTAGTTCCTACATTCAAATTTGGTGGTGAACATAACAACATGTTTCTTATCATAAGCGGGATCAGTCACATCACGTTGGCCATCAATGCCTCTGTCAACATTATAGTTTATCTGAAAATGAGTTCCAAGTATAGAGACACGTTTCTCCGTTTGTTCAAATGGTGACTGAAATGCTATGTTACAATGTGAATACTGTCGTGCTTTATTTGCCTTCTTAGTAGGTCTGTTCGTTCTAATAAATGCATGCATTGTTTCCTGTCATCTTTTTATTCTCCATTTTGGTGAGAACATTGACTATCTGAGTGTCAGATGTGTCTAGTCCGTCTCTAAATTAAAGTGCTCAAGCTCTAGATGGAAAATTTACTTCACGTCTCCAAAATCATTTGAAGCTGAGGGATGGTACAGTAGATGTAATGCTCTCCAAATTCTTTGAAAATGAAACACACACACACACACACACACACACACACACACACACACACACACACACACACACACACACAGACTTGACAGCAACCACGCAGAAAGATAACCAGACAGACAGAGAAACCGAGCTAGACAGACAGACAGACAGACAGACAGACAGACAGACAGACAGGCAGGCAGGCAGCCTTGCAGACAGGCAGGCAAGCAGACAGCATGCAGGCAGGTAGACAGTGTATTATGAGAAGGGCGAGGAATGTTTTATTTCTTACTGTAATGGACAAGTTGCATTTCTGTACCGTAAAGAAATGAAAGAAAAGGCTTCCTCTCGTTCACCTTTTTCTTTGGTAATAATTTTTGTCCTTTTCTATCCTATATTGTCCGTTGCTGAGCGAGTATTTCTCTCCCTNCCCCACCTCATACACACATACATTTTTAGGTTTACCAATCAAAACTGCCACTACATAATACAAACACTTCCAAACTAGAGGATCTTTATTCCTTCTTTCACAGTTTTTTTTTTCTGCCCCTTCTATTTAGTAGAACTAATCGTTCTGAAAAGGAGTACTCGTCAGCCTTCACCCTCTTGTGTACACCAGGACTGCTAAAAACATTCATTCTTTTGTCTTCCATCAGATGACAACTTGTCTAACTAACTTCTAATGCCATATCAGCTGAGGCAATCAATGGAATAGTATAAGACAGTCACCAAAAACGGTATTGAAAACTTGTTACATTGTTGTTGTTGTTGTTGTCGTCGTTGTTGTTGTTGTTGTTGTTGTTGTTGTTGTTGTTGTTGTTGTTAATAGAATAGAACTATAGTCATGGCCATTTTCTTGGTACTGAAATGTAAGAGTAGTTGGGTTAATGTTTTAATATTCTCAAATGCTGTGACAGGTTTTAGCGCATCAATAATGAAGAAACATAGGGAAAAGATAAAATCCATCTTTATTTGCTCCGTAAGGAACTATTTTTATAAGTCCATACCGTGTAATACATATCATTCATGACATATACATTTTTAACAGCACACTAAAACATATTAAACTACTTAACCGTCCGACCCGCGACCCGAGCCCACAAATCAGTCCTGACAGATCAGGAAAATTTTAATGGTGAAGTCGTTCTCCAACAACAGAGATCAGATAAACTTTCAAG
This sequence comes from Ellobium chinense, assembly GCA_033807755.1. Classification (NCBI taxonomy): domain Eukaryota; kingdom Metazoa; phylum Mollusca; class Gastropoda; order Ellobiida; family Ellobiidae; genus Ellobium; species Ellobium chinense. The sequence continues at coordinate 1,314,444 of JAWQUT010000214.1, forward strand.
CTTTCAAAGGAAATGACTCAAACTGTGACCTTCTTGAAAACGTTTTAGGAATTACCAAGGGAACGCAATGTCAGTGCTCACACAACTAAGCCTAAAAACACGAATGAAAATATAATTCAGTCAGGAAAAGGCCAGGGGAGACAGCAAGCTGTTGGTTTGGGCTGGCTAATTGCAGGTATGTTATTGGTACTCTATAGCGGACTTTTCTATTGAGGCTACCAACCGACCCAAAAGTATAGTAACATTAGATAAAGAAAATCAGGGAATACACCAAATTACTGTTATTGTTATGTAAATTTCATACCTGCGAAAGTGAGGCATCCGAACACTAGAAACGTGACCAGAAGGTTGCAGGGGCCTAATTGGTAATAAAAATAAATGGACTATCAGAGTCAATAGTAGCAGAGTATAAATTCTGTCTTGTGAACAGATTGTGTAGAAATAATCGTATAACATGTGACCACACCGCAGAAATGGTGAAATTTAGTCTTAAATTTGTACAAAAATAATTGTTGCAGACAGTGTTTCCTAAAAGCTTTAGCAGATTACTTTTATGTGAGCCTGTAATCTGCAAAACAGCGCCAGATTTTTAACCCATTTTCATCTAAAGTAAAATTGTAAAAAATCTAAATTATGGACACCACACTGTGAACAGTATGTGATTTGAGCACAGTGGTGGCACCAGACCTGCAGACTAGCCTTGGCCATCTCGGAACGTTCCTGTGCCTTGAGGAGAAATTTCTATTAAATGGCTCAAAGAGGCTTTTATAATAATTTGGCTCCTGCAACCAGAAAAGGCTATGACGCCAATGCAACACAAGTAGAATGCAGTCACCAGCTTCCACTTGTTTCAGATTACCTGTTCCAAAGGATATGGAAAGCTCTTGAATTAGCCAGATGATCAGTGTTTGCATCGGTTTACTGTACTGCAGGTGCAACTGCAGGAATCCCTTAAGTCTAATCCAGTTTAACTTCGAAATGAATAGCTGTTTTTGTTCGCCCACCTTTATCACTTTCGCGTCTTAAAAAACGTTTTCAGTTATCAAGAGAAAACAACACAAGGCCATATTTCTCAGCCAGTGGAACAGCAAGGCCGTATGGTAACGCGTGGGACACAAGATCTGAAAGTGGTGGATTTAAGACCTGCCATGACAATGTTGCAATTGCCTTGCGACGGTATTCCATTCCCATTTTGCTCATTCCTCTCCTCCAGAAAATGAGTCCCTAGTTTAAGACACTAAACGATACTGTCAGAGAGCTAGTGATCAGGGCATGTAAATAGCCTGCGCCATTGTATGCTCCCCAAATAACTCATGAATAAGAGATCTGGCCTGCTATGGTAACAATACAGTAATGTGAAAATCGTGGGAGCGGCTATTGGCCTCGATTAAGACAGAACAAAAACCCTGAAATTCTGGTTCAAGGGAGGTAATGATAAGAGCGAAGTTTTTCCCAATTAAATATAAGATTTATTCCCCCTGTATCATGGAGGTCTTTAAGGTCTTTGACACCTATTGTTTTTTCTTCTTCTGGCCCTATTAACATTTTGCGTTATTCTAAATATACCACTGTGATTTGGGGAAATTTCTTCCATGGAGGTTAAAGTGCGAATACATAGGTCTACACATTTTATTTTTTTATCTAGAAGGCTCAAATTGTACCTGAAACTTTAAAATTGGATGCTTTATTTAGATCACAGGTCATTTTACACATTTCTACACCCTAACACTGGCTGGCAGGGCCCCAAAAAAGGGGGATTTTATAGATTAGCGGATTAATTGGGTTGTACACAATGAGTGATTTGCCCTTCTAATAGGTGTCACAAACCTTAACCCCTCCCCACATTTAATTATTTCCTACATATGTTTTAAGTAGTCAATGGTGATGCATTCTGTACTGTTGAAGTGTCTCTTTCTTGCTTCTTTCATGACAGAGAATGATATTCCTGTGGTGAGGTATATTTGCATAGGGATACAGAAAATTTTCAAGAGTCTCACTCACTGAGATGGATTGGATGAGGTGTTGGTAGCCTTTGTTAGTTCCCTGGAGAAATATGCAACTGTCAGCTGTCAAGCACATTCATTTCCCTACAAAATGGTGCCAATGTTGCTGAATTATATGCCTTAGATCATTCTTATGGCCCAATTAAGAGTTTGATACCTCTCAAAATAGCCAGTTCCCTTGATGGCATACCCTATGCTACTTTGATAGCTCCCATGAACCTACAGTTCAACCCTAAAATTTAGCCATGGTAGCCTGTTTGGAAGGGAACAAGTAGGGAATGGTCAGAG
>JAWQUT010000215.1:9514-43496 GCA_033807755.1 Ellobium chinense
GGGGGAAATGAGAAAACTGAGCACGGCCGGGGTGATCTGAGATATTATCGAGGGGAGAGAGGGGGTGAAGATGGGGAAACTGATACAGTTTTGAACAAAGGTGAAACGTAATCTCTCGTGTACGAAAAAAAAAAAAGGTCAAGGTGGGGTTGGGGGGGTTGAAACGCTTGGGTGAAGTTGAAAGTTGGGCCCGCCGGAGGAAAGGATGTAGGGGTTGGGAGTGTAACAGCTGGGCTGTAGGTGAGGGATTTCGAAGCCGGTGAACTTGTATGAAGAAAAGCTGGGCGGGTGGGGGTAAAGGGGTCAATGAACAGACAGGTAGAGTGAGGGGCAAGGGTATAAAATACAAAGGTGAAAAAAAAAGGAGGGGAGGAGGAACAGGGGCTTTAGCGGGGAGTCCAGAAGGTGGGCTCGAGTCTTGGAGGCATTATGGCAATTAGATTCGGATCACCGGGCGGCACGCGACCAGGGGTATAAATACGCCAGCTGGCGGCGCGTGCCCTCGATATTCCTCCGTCAGTCAATCCAACAGCGGACTCGCGTGCCGGGAACAGTTTGATTTTTCACCGTGGCTAAGGTGCAGTGTACGGAACATTGTCTGCGCTGTGGATATAGCGTTCAATATTTTGTACCATAAATTTTATATTGGAGACAACCCCACTGCTAGTTTCGGTAAACTGTTTATGTTTTAGGAACAACCAAACAGCGGACACTATAGTACGAAGTGTTGACTTTCTGAGATACAGATTCGGTACACTGGAGGCTGACGTGCCAAAGGTCTTCGCGGGATTATCATCGAATGACGTTCGTGTTGACTTTGTCAACTTTGCACTGTGTTGTACTCAACTATCAGCATTCTGCAGTATAGACGGTGTAGACCTATTTACCTACTCCGTAACAAAACCACGACAACTTCAAGAGCTCAACGCGACGAGGCCAAAAACTATTTCCAGCGTAATGACTGTCTTGCTTTGAAGAATTTGTTCAAAAGGCGAGGTGGGCTAGTGAAACAAGATTGCGTACTTCCTATCAGAACTGAAGGATTGAGTCGTGACGGACGATCCTTTCGGGAGGGCTGTTTAGTTTCAGAGCTGAGCAACAACCGACTCGAACTCGCCGACATCAGAGGAGCCACCAACATGTCGTCAGTTTTCACCGTGTCCATGTCGACTGCTGCTCTCCCTGTCGCTTGTTAGTAAAGCTTGATAGGAGAGTTTAGGACAGCGGACAGGACAAACTGGAGTTTTAGCGCGGGTCAGAGGTCACCTAATCACTTTACCGGTAAGTAGATTTCACCTGACGACTTCTTTCCCACGCTCTTCTTCCTCCCCCTCATAGTGTGGGGTTTCTGACGCTTATCTTTTTAAGACCACTTGGCGACTAGTCCGCATGACGAGGCCTGTGTCTGTGACACGATATAATGAGAGATACCATGACCATAGGGTAGGTAAGTTTGGCTCATTTCAGTCTGTTTATCATGATTTTACTTAGTCCAGCTCTACCAGTTCTGTGTGAACTGCACTAAATGTACTTGATCCTACTGCGCTCATATAAACGTATCTTCTCACTGTTCTGGGATCTCGACGATCGTAAGTTTTCTTCTTGCCACTAAAACTGGTTTTAAATCTCTAAACTCGGTGCTTGTATTTGCTACTACACGCTAGATTTGGATAGTTACAGTAAACTGATATATATATAGAAAGAGTGAGTGAGTGAGAGAGAGAGAGAGAGAGAGAGAGAGAGAGAGAGAGCAGTTGCATAATTTGCTTTTGAGTTTTATTACTGGAAGTATACTGTCTCTGAAGTCAGAGTCTGAGGAAAGAACATAGTCGTAAACTTGTATTTTAAAGATCTATATTTGCTTACTGTATTCCAAACAATACGATGAAATTAAACATTACCGCATAACATTATCAAATTTGTGTCTCTAGACACAGTCTTTCAAATTTGTGTCTCTGGACATGGTCTATCAAATTTGTGTCTTAAGACATGTCTAGTCTATCAAATTTTTGTCTCTCTAGACATAGTCTATCAAATTTGTCTCTAGACATAGTCTAGTAGATAATGTTATGACGTTCCTCAGAGGTCGCATGTTCTGTGTTATGATGGTAGGGCAATGTCCGAGGCAGCATTGTGGAATTCGATCGTAAAGTGACAGAGGAGATAAGACATCTGAGATAACACTAAAATCCGGACATGACAACAACAGATAAGATAAGCCCTGTGACATCATGTGTAGAACTAGTCTTGTAGTAATCTAGTAGTATTAGTCTATGTAGTGTGACGGAACTGTCCAACAACTAACAAACGGTCACATCACACGGTTTGCACGGAGTGTTTTTACAACTTTTCAACAGACTTTGGAACGATTGTTTCGAAACGTTAAAACTGTGTCTTGTTCTTTCCTTTTGGCTCTCGGATCTAGACTTTTCCATTCTAAATGGATATTTGTGATGTCATCGACATGTTTGGACTTCTAGATCTAGAGTAATTTCTGTGCCATTTCACCACATCTTTCACCGACTGATTTGTAAGTTGAACTACTTAACCAAAAACAACAAAAAAAGGGAAACGAAAAACAAAAATGGAGGGGTGAAAATAGAAAAATAATCTTTGGGGTATTTTTTATTTCATATTTATTTTAGTCTTACAGCAATCGTACCTCTACACTTTTCATTACTGGAAAGTTTCATTTACGACTTTTCTCCAATTCTCTATTCGTTTCACGTAGAAATATCCTATAGATATGTGATTAAAGTATGTTTTATTGTATTGACACAAGTCTACGACAACAAGAAGGTTAGTGTAGTTGAGACTAGGACTGGCTAAGCTGCATGATTGGAAAACCCAAGATATACCGAACTGAATACCTATTACGCATAGATTCTCTTAAGAAAGAGGTCGAGCAAAAATAACATTTGGCGGGGAGGGGGGGACGGCTAATAGCAATACAATGGCGAATCTAGAGCTGGCCCGTATGGTAACATGAAAAGCTGATTAAAACATTCCGCCAGTTTAGTCAGTGTTCAGGGCAGGCGGGGCCTCAAAACAGCAGCTGTTACTCGGTGTAGTCATGCTGCGAGGGAGTTAGTAATGGAACAGTTCATCAAAGGCAAGAGACAAAATGGTTTTTCTAGTTACGCTGAATATTTAATTCTGAGCCTGACCGACCACGGTCTCTTGAACCTGCGGTGAACTGGTAACATAACAGTTCATCAAAGCATGGGGATACTGGAGGTTTTTTTTTCCCTTTGGTCTTGCTCAATATTTGTCAGAATTTGAACATAACGGTTCCCCGGAGTAGTTGCGAGTTTGAGTTACAATAGCTCATCAAAGAGTAATGGAAAACAAGCCATTATCTGGTATTGGAGATTGTTTCTTTGGTCTTGCTCATTATTTATCAGAATTTGACCATAACGGCTCTACCGACTGGTTGAGAGTTTTAGACTTCCAATAGCTCATCAAAGAGTAATGGAAACAAGCCATTATCTGCCATGACTACATATAAACTTGGCAAGGGCTGGTCGTAAACGATATCTTGATACAACTCTGGCACTTCAGATTTAGAGGCTGAACCGATGTACTCGCACACTGAGCGGTGGGGGAGGGGCAATGGGAAGGGACATTACATGTATGGTGCTTTTACTTGTTACAATTTTATAGTGTATCCTCAAAGTGTACCAAATGATAGAAGCGCAAAAAAAAAAGTTAAAATGTGTTTATATTACTCTTCTGTGACGTCCATCCAAAAAGCAGCAAAACATTTTGAGCGAACCAGGTCTGTGTGGCAGATCCAAGGAAGGCATTGTGCCAGCATTATGTTTTTGTGAAGATATTGCATGAGTGAGAAGCAGGTAGAACAAACAAATGTTAAGATGGAAATCTAGTAAGACAATGAATGGATGTAAAAAAAAAAAGGAAGAAAAAAATGGCTGAGCATGATAAAGACTAGCATCTGAAAGAGATTACACTCGGCTTTTCTTTTCATTGATGAAAAAAGAAAGGGTAAGCGAGAAACAAAGATTATCTTTTGGCAAGTGGCCTACGCGTGTATGTGTGTGTCTCAATTGGAAACATGTTTTTCAATGAAGACGAGAAGGAGTGAACCATAAAAACAGCCCATACTGGTATGAATGAATTTGGATCAAATAAATTTAAGATGGCGGCAAAATAAACAGTTGAAGCTAGGCTAGATGCGCAGGTTCAAGTACTAAACCAAGCTACCAGATGTAAGCTTAGTAAACTACTATCAGTAAAAGCCTGTAAGCTGGGAAAAAAGTTGGAAGACGGTAGCGGGACAGGTAGGGAAATGGGAGTCAAAAGGAAGAAGAAAAACTGGGATGTCCATCTTGCCATTTTCCCACGCTCAAGTGAGGCAGAGCCTAGGCAGGTATGTGAAAAATGGTCCATGTTTGCTTGTTATGAGAGTAGGTACCGTACCTTCTGCCCGGGTGTAAGGATAGGAAGACAAAAAGAAAAAAAATAGGTACTAGATGGTGGAAAAAGTAGGGAGGTGAACAGATGAAATGATAGATGAGCCAGAACTACGAGGGGGACGAGGGAAAGGCAGAGGATGAGAGCCTGTGGAGAAGAAAGAGGAAGGAGGGGGAGGTTGCGATGAGACAAAACACGCGAGTGGCATAGGTAGGAGTCGTTTAGCAGTACATGGTTTATGTACCTTCGTTTCAAACAAAAAAAAAAAAGGAAAAAAAATCTTCATGACTTACTCCGGCTTGTGAGATTTTCATTAGGCGTTTCTTGCCTCGATGACTGACTGCTCTCACATTCAAACATCTGTCAGCACGCGCAATGACTTAAGGAGGACAAAGAAAACCTCTTGAGGTTTGTCTACCCATCCTCCCCACCATATGTACATCTCAGCGTTCAGTGGCCAGACCCGATACAAATAAACTTACTTAACATCAGCAATTTTAATGAAATGTTAGGCCTCTGTCTTTGTAAGTCTTAACATGCGCTTGCGATGAAAGGAGGGATGAGCAAAAATGAGCATGAATTGAGGGAGGGGAGGGGGAGGATGTAAAGAGAAAGAAAGAAGTTTAATGATGGAAAGATCGAAGGAGAGTCAGAAAAGCTGCGGTGCATATGCTTGCTATCTGTGTGAATGATATTTCATAGTAGGTGTTGAACAGCTTGATAGCAAAGGTGACTGCTCCGTGCCAAAATAAATGTGTTTATATTACGGTCTCCACGGGTACCTCTCTTAGCGATTCAAGCAGTAGAAAGATATGGGAACTGGGAGAGAGAGAGAGAGAGAGAGAGAGAGAGAGAGAGAGAGAGAGAGAGAGAGAGAGAGAGAGACAGACAGACAGACAGACAGACAGACAGACAGACAGACAGACAGACAGACAGAGAAAGCATGAAGAAATAATGTTAGTGTTTACACAAAACGTAATGATTCAACCGGGAAAGGGAAGGAGTGTATAATGGCAAATCATGAAAATAGAGTGAACTTTGAAACTAGTTAAAAGCCTTCAACTTAAATTACTATTGAACGAGATCAAAGATCTCAGAACAACCCGCTGTGCCTGACTATGCATACTAGAGCAGTGCGCTTTTAAAGCTCTTTTTTTTTTCTCTTCCCTGTTTGTTTCAAGTGAAGTGGAGCGATCCCATGATTAAACTTTGATGCCCCGCCACATGACTGATGTACAACCAGATAGCCAGAACCAAAAAAAAAAAAAAANNAAAAAAAAAAAAAAAATTAGAATAGGGCAGAGGAGGATAAGACCGGGATTGGAAACACATTTGTGTATGTATAGTATACAAACAGGACAGGCAGGCAGGCAGACCTCCACTTTTTTGATAAGTTACAGGCATAATCAAACGTCACTGAAAAATTATACGAACCACCAAGAGATGAATAAACATACATTGTCCACAGGGTGTAGACAAGTACCAATACATTCTTCAAAGTGATGGTTGCTAAACTGCCTGGGTTTTAACATTTTAACAGTTGCTGCTGCAAGTGTTGCCAACATTTTCCATCACCAATGAAATTGATTACCTTGCATTTTTGAGACTCTAAGTTTCACTCAATGGAGGCGGGGAGGGAGGAGGGGAAGAGGGGAGATGCAGTGGAAAAAAAATGATGCTTGCACTGATGCGTCCTGTCTCCTGGAGACTTATTCTCTACCTGGATCCCTGCTGTCATATCGATTCATTGATTACAAAAGACAACAAACATCATGTTCAAGGTTGTAGGAAACATGCAAGGGCAGTGAGTGTGTTGGGGGCATACTGTGTTCACACGAGATGAGTTCACGAAACCAAAACACAAATTGATCCCGCGAAGTCAACAAAACGGCACAAAAGATAAAAAAATAAAAGGTCTGCTTTCCCTTTTCCTTCCTTCTTGCAAGGTTTTATTTAAGACCGCTGGGTTGTTTATTTGATGGTATTAATAGTTTCCTAGATTGCGGTTGGCCTATTCGGAGTCTTCAACACAACCCAAAAATAATTTCCGTAGATGAAGAATATCAGGGATAATGTTTCATGAGGTTTTTAAGAAAGAGTGGCTTCCCTTCTAGACTACATGTCATCAGCACCGCCGTTACCAACAACAAACACAAGCAAACAAAAACAAAACTGTGACAAAGTTTATTACTGAATTTCTAAACGAATCTATTTTCATCCACATTTTTATTTCTATGTATTTCTCGTTTTAAAGATTTTAATAAATGAGGGCAAAATAACCTGCCAGAGAAAGCCTTATGCGACGACGCCCTTCGAACGCGCGAATGTGTAAAAAGTAAAAGGAAGTAAGAGGTAGTTTCATCGATTTTTTACACAAAGAGTTGAGTGGGAGGGAGAGAGAGACGTTGAACCGCTAGTGTGAGTGCGCCTCTTGTCGTTGGTCGATGCGTGAGCACAGTTTGAAGAACTGAGAGAGATTTCCTTGGCATAGCGCAAGTGTGTCGTGTTACCACCGGTACACGCATGGTGACAGTTTATGGACACAACAGTCGGTAAGTTTAAGTCTGCACCATATTTCCTTATTAAGGCCACTAATTTTAAGTGTGCATAGATTTCCTTGGGAGGGAGAGTAAACCTAGCATATCTATGAATACGTGGTGTGGAGTTGATCAGCTTTTGGGCAGGACAATGCGGTTCAAGTCGGTTTAGACATTTTGTTCCTCCTTAAATGCTTCCAATTTCTCCCATGTCCCCCCCTCCCCCCAATATAATCAATAGGTGCTACTTAATCTAAAGTTTACTACAGATAGTAGTCTTTAACACAGGCATCGGGGATCTCAGTTTTCTGACAGCCGTGGAGGTGAAGCAGTAGAGACTTTAAACTCTGACCATCGCAACCCCCCGACCCCAAGTCGTGTCCTTTGTTGAGTAAGATATCAACAGGAATTGACTACCTGCCATGCAATGACATAAGTCAGCAAAAAGACATTCTCACAACAGTTTCAAGAGGACATTAGATTTACACCACGAAACGAAAGAAAAATCAGTCGCCCTGCTGGCTTGCTGATCTCGTGACTGTATTGGACAAACACCGGCGTTCTTTTAATCGATGGGCAGGCAATCCCACCTTTATATGATGACTGTTTTTCGCGGCTGTCTCACCATCGACAGACAGCAACACAGCAAACAATCAAAGAGCAAGCAGTACACAGCAGATCATAGAATTTCATTTTCAGGTGACAACACTTACTTAGATCCTTTGCTGTCTGTTATGGTTGATCTTGCTTCAGCTAAAACCAGCAATATTTTCGTAACCCCAAAATTAGTACACGAAAGGGCAAATTATGTTGAATATAAACACGTGACGCTATGCGAAACTAATAGTCTATGTATCATCACTTACTCTCATAGATTTATTCCAAGTTTTAGTGAGGCAACTGAATAACTGGTAAAACACAACAGTTTAATGAGAACAGAACAGGGCAAGAATGATACCAAAATAAAATTTATAAGGTGGAAAGAAAAAAAAAAAAAGCAATGAATTTTCTCTTGGAAGAGATGGATGACGTGTCGCAGTGACAGAAGCAAATGAGTTGCCTCTCCACTCCAAGTCTGGCCACCCAATCTGATTATCTCGTACTCCACGTCAACTCAACACTTCGAGACGGTCGTTCCTTGTCCGAAGGAATTAGTCGAAAGGAGTTTCTCTCTGTTGGGATTCTGCCATTGCTTCCTTACAATGTGCTCTTGTCGGCTGAATGACAGAAGATTTCAGATCGCCAACGAGAGAAGGAGTGAAAGAAAGATCGAAATGATTTGACACAAAGCTGGAAACTCGTGAAATACCAAAAAAAAGCTGCTGTTAAATATAATTTCTTTCTGCTTGCAGATGTATCAGATAATTTATTTTCTTTTTGTAGATTTGAATGACAACGTCAGACCACGATGATGAAGATAGTAACATGCAATGCAAAAGAAACTCTAAACCAGATGGACTGATCTGTCAATGTCATGCAGACTTGGGGCTCCAGTCTGGCTGCTGAAGTTGCTGCAAATATTGCAATGCATCAGCGCAGCAAATCATATTACTCGTATGCTTCTTCTGAAATCATTGCCTACCTACAACCCTACTACATTTCCCCAACTCCCATTCTTCATTTTGACTGTTTCCAGACTCAATCTGAGTCTCAGCTCATCTCCCACCTGACACATTCTTTATTTGTTCCGTTTCCTGTATCGTTTCAGAGCGTTGTTTCTGAGTGACTCGTGACAGCTATGGAGAATAGAAACCTACTCCCGGGCTGCCTGCTCTTGGTCGTGGTCAGCGTCCTGCAGACAGTGACAGGTAACGGTCAAATAAACACTTTGCCACTTCACGCATGCCCACTCACCTCTGCAGGTTTTGCAGGTAAAATCCTGGGACTGTCTCAAGGTGTGCTGGGCTGGGGTTAGAGTTGGAATTATGATTAGGGAAGAATGAACACCCTTTGGAAGGTTCTACTCTAGGGACTTCTCTAAGGATGCTTTCTCTTCCCAAAAGCTGCTCCTAACCCTAACCTAAATACACTTGCCAAACCTTCGAGTCATTAATCCTAGGATTTTGCCGCTGTCATTGCAATGTCTTCCCATATCATCATGGAAATCCCCACACTCTTTCATCCTCTTTCTCTCCTGCTCATTCCATTCTTCAGCCTTTTCCTCATTTCCACCCTCAAACGCAGACGAATGATTCAAATAAATACACGGGACAGTACCGCTACCATACGGTATACAATACAGCGGAGAGAGTCAGTAAACAGTCTAAGAGGAGGACAATAAACATTTGGCGATTGCCAGCCTCCGTTCTGCGCGTTCCACTTCACGTATGATAAGACGATGATTGTTCCTGTCATTCGGTGGATCCGATTGATTTACCTGTAGGAGCGCTTACAGTGGTACTAAAAGGTAGTAAGATACTGTCAAGCACTGGCACAGTAGTAGCACTCATGTTAACTGTAGCAAACAGCAGCTGCAGGCAAAAGAAGAGCAAAGCATGTCTGAAGAAATAGAAACAATGACAAGTAAGAAATAGAGGCAGTGGCAGAAGTCTCGAAATAGCCGTGACAGGTTTTAGAGTTTACGCAGGAGTACACAAAATAACAAAACATTGTGACGAAGACCCTATTCAAATCCGCAAACAATTCGACTCGATTGGTAAGAAATTTACTGACCGAGTCTGGCAAACACACGTGGACGCCAATGTCGACAAGTTGAACCTGGGGTGTCCCAGGTCGACACAACTAGTGTTTGTCTGGATTGGGAAAGATCAACATGGACTCGTGACACGAGAGCCTAGCAAATCTGTGGGGACAACAAAACAACGGGTCGTCACTCGTCTGTCACAATATTGATACACATGGATGCTCAGTTGTCAGTTTATTTTGAGGATGTCTTGTGCTCCCAGAATTCTCAAGGCCAGCGTCCTTCCGCGTCTTATAATACAGTATGGTAAAGTGGGGAGATGAGAAGACGGTTGGAGAATACGTGAATGAGTGGAGTAGACGTAAGTGAAAGAGAAATTAGTCCGTTTAATACAGTCCCATATCACACAATGCGCTAAATGAGAAGATCAACATTGTTTCAGGCTTTGAAGAGCTCAGGTGGAAATACGTTCCACACTAATGGCGGCCGGTATTGGCAACTTCCGAAACTTAAGAGAGCACAAGTGACTAATTTTCCAAACCATTGATTTCACCATGACAGCGTGCAATACAGACTGGGCTAATATTTACACTCGGCGCACGCGTCCAATGATAGTCCTGGTCACTGGTAGCAAAGTATCAGTCCATCCATCATTCGGGTCTGATCAACCGACACAAATTCGATACAACAGCCCAACAGTTCTGAAGTGTCCAGTAATTGTCCACTTCACTGGCACCGCCTGATGGTGTCAGTCAAGCTTCGGAGGATAAAGAAATTCATAATTCATACCCGCAATACAAAAACTTGGCTCCAAGTGACCAAAATTAACTTGCGGTGGACGTCCTGATCTTGCGGAAATGAATAAACAGTCAAAAGTGACATATGGCGCGAGCGGCCTTGGAGGACAGTTACTACTGGGCCAATTCGGTGAATTGGCCTGCAGCCCCATGTTCAGTCATTTGACAAAACGGTTGTTCAATTATGCATTCATGACAAGCTTGGCAGAGCATTGGTTATTAGGAGAGGTGTGGCGAGGTGGAACAAAAAATCGATGCAATGACTTTCGCCGTCAGATACTGGTACATACTAAGATCAAAGAGGGCCTTAAACGTGGTTCAAGGTTCACTGGCTCATCTCTCGCGTCATCTCCAAATCGAAACCTGTATTCGGCTCTGTCATTCTCGTCTTGTTCTTTCTTTCCTTTCTTCCTGTCCTCCTTTCTTGATCACTCTACAACTTTTCTCTCACTCTCCTCAGGTCACACCATGTCCGCTTGCTTCAACGTCAGCAAATCCCTGGACATCGACTGCGGCGCTGGCTACATGGTCCACATCACCAAAACCTTCTATGGCTTCAGTCCAACGGGACAATGCCGACTCGTGGAAGGCGAGGCAGGAGCTGGCTGCACGGTGGATGACCACGTCAACTACGCCTGCGTGGGGAGACAGTCATGCAGTATCAACCTGCCCACTGGTCAGTGGGGAGTCAATGTCCCTGCCTGTGGCCAAAGAAGCAATTACTACCAGGTGGAATATACCTGCGTCTTAGGTAAGCATGACGTCCTGTTATTATATTCAGCACCAATAGCAATCATTAATTTACAAGAAACTATAAACCAGAGCTCCTGAATGAGTAAAAAAAAACAACCCTCAGATTTACTCTCCCCAAATAGTACTTATCTAGTTCACATCAAAGAACCCCAGTCCAGTCTTAGCAGCAATCGAGTTCATCTCCAAGAGCTCTGTACTTTCACGTTAGTGTGAAGGAACTCGGCCCATTAGCTCTTCATAGCCACGGTTCTGTGGGAAAAATTTGGCATTAAAGAATTACATGGAGAAAGGAGTGCACCGTGCATCCGTTTTACCTAGCCCGGCAAGGCAAGGCCCCAAACAATCTGGGTCACCAGAATGCAAGAGTATGGAGGGGAAGGAATAGGATGGGTTATGAACTTCGGAGGAGGGAGTAACTACTGACTAAGCTCTGAAAAGCAAATAAGAAAATAAAATTTAAATACAGTAGTCCTCTTGACCAAATGAGTTCTTTACAAAAGTGCATATTCTTTAAAAGACCGATTTCTTTGCAAATACTGTTCTCTCATGCACTGAAAACACCCAAAATATCATATTTTAAACGCGAGAAAGGCAGCCGAGTCAATAACCTGAGAAAAGAATGGAGAGAAAGGGAAAAGAGAGAGAGAGTGGAAACATTCGTGAAAACCCAGCAATCGGAACAAGCACTTGAAGTGACATGAAAACCAAGGCTTGATAGTAAACAATGGGGGAAAACCTCGCCTTGCTTCAAAGGTAGGCAAAGATGCACAACAGCACTTTGCAGCTTGCACATCTTTTTCTGGGTATCACCTTGGCGTTAGGCTTAATGGTGCGCTTGAAGCATTCACGAAATTTGTTTGCCAACAGAAAAGTTGATAGGACTTCTCTCTCTCTCTCTCTCTCTCTCTCTCTCTCTCTCTCTCTCTCTCCTGTCTCTTATACACATCTAGATGTGTANGGGGAAGTGGGACGAGGAAGCGCTGATATCGAGTACGAAAGAAAAAGATAAAGTCAGAAAAACAACAACAACAAAAAAAAAGCAAGTATAATATATACCAGGAGTCTTCAGCTCAGCGAGACTATTTATAAATCGACCGTTATCCTCGGAAACTTTTTTGGGGTGTATATCTTTTTCAACAAAGAAAAAAAACTGATAAGAGCGCATCCAGGTCATGAACATTTTACGCACAAAATATCAGTTTGCTAGAAGACTTTCTGGCATCCCACTAAACACCTTCATATTACCTTGGCATTCCTGACAAAACTGAGATATGGATGTGTCCACAAACAGCTTGCAAATCTGGAAACCTTAGCAGTCCATCCCGTCTGTAAAATGGGTATTTGGTTCTGGGCAATGGAAAACATTGTCAGAATGCATGTGACCAGCGTGTGGGAACTGCAACGGCACTGTATGCTGCCCGGGGAGTTGAGAAAGTCGAGAGTGATCAGGGCTGCTGGGGCGTTAAAGGTATGAAGTCGTGTGAACGGGCATTAACCTCAAGACAAGACTTACGAACGGCATTATTATTATTACATATATTTTAGTTACTATTTCCCTGCAGTGCTAATAACATTTTTCCTTTCCTTCGTGATACATGATATATCGGACGGTTGTATTATATACTGTAGCATATTTTATGTAGACAACTTGCGGATCTCTAACATATCTTTATTTGCAGGCTAGTAACATCTCAAAACAATATCAGCTCTGAAGTAAAAATTCGATGAGCGGGTCGCTTACTTCGCGCTCTGACATGCGGAAGTCATACAACGACGAAGGCTGCTTACATCATTAAGAATCTTGCCTGACCGAGAACATGTTTAGTCTTGAAACCCGGCCAGCCCCAGTAATTTAGCCTCACGTGATATTCTACATGATATCGCTCTATGATGTGTCGTCCATTATCGCCAGATATGACAGGGAAGCAACAGAAGGTGGGGCACAGGCGGGGCACGTGCGATAGTAAACAATCATGTTACCTATGTTTACAAGAGACAGAGGGTTAGGTCGATGCGAAAGATACATTCAATGTCTGTCATGACCGTAAGCTAGACCAGATTACCAGTGGCGTATCCATGGAAAATAGCGCCCTTGGCAAGCATTGACATTATATCTCTGTCTAAATATCAAATTATTTTACCATAATATCAGCTCAAAAATATAGGTCAATAATTAACAAATTGTGCACCATATTTTTACCTAAAAGGCCTAATATATAGGTGATTTAACAGTCTGGTCATTTTGGTGCTGATAATCCACGATATTCAAAGACACATCACAGATATGAAGGATATTCTTTTTTTTTTAATCATACGAGGATGCCTTGAAGAAAATAAAACAACTACTCAGTAGCGCTCCATTTAAGTAGTTCCCAGGGCAGTCACCATACAGTTACACGCCACACCCTAGATACGCCACTGCAGACCACATTGTTGTGGTTAGCCAATCTGCATACTAAACTTTACTGACAGCATGAGAAGGAGCTGCAGATAGACTACTTCCGGTAAGATACCTTGCAGACAACTTGAAACTGCTCTCTGATATCACATTATATTAGTGTCTGTCCGTCATTCACAACACAGAAAACAGAAATGGGGGCTTTGTTTATAGTTAAATATATATGTTGCACAGAGCAACTCCCCACTTCTTCTTTTAGAGCTACATGTCGTTCCAAATATTGTACGCACAATAAACTTCAAGTTACGACTGAAAGGAGTCTCGGGGGAACTATCTGTTGCCAACTGTTAATGTTGGCATGAACGGCATTATGATGGTAACCAGGTGAAATTTATTGGAACTGCCAGATCCCAGTCTGTTGGATAAAAGATATCCTGTGATTTGTGAACAAAAATGAGATAAATGTAGCAATTCTTCGGCTTCTGATTTCAGAAGCATTTAAGGGAAAAAAAAATAGACTGCAAAGTTCGCAAGTTATTTGAAGAGATATGTTAACTTTCCTTCCTGATGCACTTCCTCCTCTTTCTACTTAACTTCATTTCCAAAGCGCAATTGAACCAAGTTCTTTTTTTTTTTCATAAATCTTGATCCAACGATTTAAGAAAAAAAAACAACACCCCAAAAAACTACACCTCAGCACCTCCAGGCTCATGTTGTGACAAAAATATTTCCGCTGCCTACGTCCGTTACCTTTTTCTTCAAGGCCTCCAGGTTCTGCGCAGTTAGAAAATCCTTCTCTCGATCTACTGTATGTTCACTTCTTAACACCTTTGAAGTTATTTCTAGGAATGTACATAACCAGTCGATGTAAATTCTACTATTGGCGAATACAATCATCTATGAATAGGTTTGGGGAGGGTGAGCTTCCAATTTGATTATATGGCGGTGATGGGGTACATACAAATCTTCCATTATTCTAGCTTTACTCAGTTATATAAGTAGGCGGTACATAAATGAGCTCGCGGACACGAACAGCTGAGCAGCTTTCAAGAAATTTACCTTCGCTACTTTTGTTTTATCCAAATCCACACAAGAAAACATGATTAGAGTTTACCGTTTACAATCTGTTGTTAAAGGGTAGGAAAAATTTCGTCATTAGAATCGGGTTCGGGCGGGCATAAACAGAGGCTATGGCAAAATGGGATTCTATATTGCCACGATGATGCTCCAAAGAGCTGGGGAAAAAAAAAAAGTTTCACCAAAGTATGTTACCGATAGTCAAGATTGTGAGCACTTAAACCTGGAACTCATTTCTACCATAGTCAGTTACATAATGATTAAGATTTCCGCTATGTTCGCCTTCCGTAGTAGTTCAATGGCTGGGATCCAAATCCAAAATTCCACAGACGATCTTAGTCTGCTAACAGTTACCTTCGACCATGCGCTAATGAGAAGACCGCTTGTGAGTCAAGTGACTTATAGCCACACTGTGACGAACACGAAGGGTTGGATCTACCAAGGGGTAGCTCTGCCAGCACTCACTCACGCTAATTTCAAGACGAAATCATCCCAATCTTGCACTTGGCTCGGTTCACACACACACAAAGATAAAAACAAACCAAGAAGCTGTGGCATTAGGTAATGAGAGACCTAGAACCCCAGGAAAGAACTGAGAGAGGAGTAGGGCTACAGTGAGATTTGCCACAAATAATGAAACAGCAAATCTTCCTTTTTTTTTTTTGTCTCTATCTCTCTCTCTTTCTCTTTTCGTCGACTTTACTCTCCCTCCTATTCTAATACCAAAGTCTCAAACATGGGTAACTAAACTCAATGATTGCGAGAACGACATTATGCTTACACAGGCTCTACACTACTCTCTCTTTCTCTCTCTCTCTCCTCTCTCTCTCTCTTTGCCGACTTCATTCTCCCTCCTCGTCTCGAACTAATGTCACTAACTGCGACGATGACATGAAGTTTACACAGGCTCTGGAAAAAGAAAAAAACACAACAAAAACGACGGAGAGACGCAGATAGTGCGAGATCTGTACAGACAAGGACCAGTACTAGGGGACGAAGAAACAAAACTTTCGCACGAGGACTTAACTTTCTTACAAACCACTCATAAAATCCATATAGTTAATCCTGTACCTAGAGACTAAAAGCAGAAGTAAGACTCACGTAGCAGAGCGAAGTATCAAGTTGACGAATGCGTATTAAATTCGGAGGGAATGCCCGAGAGCTATAGGTACAGTCAAGGCTTGCCATGTTCATTACTCCAGCAGCTGCGAAAGGGTTAAATATGGGAGGCTAGAGTAAAAAACCAGGGAGGGTTATTGCGGATACAGTATGAGTACCATCCCATGGCAATATCTCGGAATTGAGTTCACGTGCGATAGACAAGCTTGCCAAGGGATCTTTATTTTGGGGTTAAATAAAAAGGAGGCGAGTAGGAGGAGGGAGGGAGGGGGTAGAGGGGAGCTGTCATAATAAGTAACGTAGATTTATTAGTAGCCGAAGGGAGGCAATCATAGGTTGGGTTAGTCTCCCTTCTCTCTCTCTCGGTATAGTTTGTATATATTCATTTGCACGCGCAGTTTACCAAGGAATGCACGGACAGAAGGAGGACATAAAAAACAACAACAACAAAAAAACCGAGATTTCAGATCTCACCTGTAATTAAGAATCGGGCAAATGAGGTTTGTGTTAGACTAAAGGGTGCATGCTTGGTACCGTGCGCTACTGGTTCCCTTCTCGCTTCAGCCTCAATACGATCATTTTTTTACAATTTTCCCTACGCATACCGTAAGCCAGGTACCACAGCGATTGATCTAAAGAAGTAATGACAAAGACAGAAAGGAGGAGAAAGAATAGAACAGGTCTGTGATGTATTATGTATGCTGCACCAATCACGAACCTAAATCTGCGTCTACAGAGAGCGTGCAATGCACTAGCGGCTTTCAACAGATCCTTAATTCTTCCCTCCAAGTCGACTCACCAGAAAATTCAGAGCTGTCTCTTCAGAGCTGTGACTTTTTGCACATGCCATGTCTGCTGGCCCAAAGCGTCTGATCCGGGGCCTGTACTTTTCATCAAGTCATAAACTTCCCTTAACCCGACTGCTGCCTTTAATAATAAGATAGATGTGCCTGTTTGTGAACCTGTATGTCAGTTCTTGCCCTCCCCGTCTCCTTTTCCGGGTTCATCTTTTCTTTTAATCATAGCGCCAATTGTCAAACAGCCCAAAGTAAATTAAAAAGTAGGAGGCACCATAATTACGGACATCTGCGAAACGAAAGAAACCAGGTTCCGTTCGCTGGTTATGCCTTAGCCCTTCCGTTCAGAGCGGGTAAGATGGACTTTTCGGATGATATCAGGTATGACCTCTGCGTCAAAATGTTTAGGCCACCCACAAACTCATACTCATTTACGGAAAAAGCCAGAGGGAAGGGGGATTGGGAGGAGGGAAGGTAAGGTTAAAGAACTTGGGGGGAGGGGAAAGGTGATGTTCACATCATAGAGGCTCACAAATCAACAAAAGTTTATCTATGATGGGCACGGCCTGTTCTATCATAATCTGATTAATATGCAGGAGTGTTATCACATTGGTAATATAAGACTGTCAGCCCTAGAGTCCCTATCAGATCTGCTGAACATCTATACATGTCCACAAAAATGTTCGGTTTCTCTTTCTTTCCGCTCCTCTGTCCCTTCCAACCCCTTTCCCTTTCTTCTCGTATTCATCTTCACTCCCGATAACATGCCTCTCCTTCCAAGGAAAGGTTCAAGTACCACTCATCCGCTCTTATCATTCAGCGAATTCTGGCATGTAATTCCATTATTCCATGTCGCTGATTAGGGTTAGAAGAGCGAATTGACATGAAAGTCGAAATTAAAAATTTAATGAAAATGTCTTCTGGGGAGTACATGAGTCTGTCATATGCTCCTAACAAGTGTCATGGGTCCGATATGACTAACGTCCGCTTCTTGTGACAAAATTAAAAGAAAAAAACGTGATCAACATATGAGGTTTTGGGATGAAAAAAGGCCGCAACAATGGCGATGTCAATCATTCTCAAGTGAAAGACGATCCCGCAAATCCCTATTCAATCATCAGATAAAAGAAAATGATAAAATACTCAAATTACCGACCGCGACCGCAAAGACCCGTGAACAACCGAAGTCTCATTTGCTTCTCATCTTTCAAATATCTGCTTCAATAGCTCAGAGCATTTCATTGCCCCAAGCACAGGCT
Organism: Ellobium chinense; assembly: GCA_033807755.1. NCBI lineage: Eukaryota > Metazoa > Mollusca > Gastropoda > Ellobiida > Ellobiidae > Ellobium > Ellobium chinense. Next base: position 27,330 of record JAWQUT010000215.1, read on the forward strand.
TGTGGCCAAAAAGCATAGTCAAATGAGACCACTTGTTTTACGGTTCATTACGGTTCTTTAATTGCCTGGCTCGACTCAGTGACCTCTCTTTGTTTCGCGCAATTCTGTTTCCTGCGGAACACTACTCAAAGCCGCCTTCCCTCGCCGACATGTTCGACAAGTTCAATGAGGAAGCAACAGCCGCAGACGGGCATCTTCTCTTCCAAAATGCATCTTGTGGCCCCAGGGGGGATACGGAGCATCGTGGTCTGAAGAAGACGAGCAGTGACACTGACATGTATAGATAAAAAAGAAAATGCGTTTCCCTGAAGTAAGTAAACATCGCTGTCGACAAACCGCTTTAGAGGGATCAGTCATGCTCTTAAACACAACCGGCATGGACTTTACATGTAAAACTGAGCACTTGAGAGGCAGGAAACACCCAAACATCGCCAGCGACGGCTATCTAGATCTGCATCGGCAGTTGGAATTTCAGAGCTGTAAATTTTATGCACTTCATGTCTGGAGAAGTACTTTCATTTCCCGTATCCGACACTGTCCAGGAAATTAGATAAAGAGCAATGTATTCAAAGCGGGGCCCAGGTGCTTTCTCTTATCCTCCTTCCTCCTCCTCTTCCTCCTCCCCTTCCTTCCTCCTCTTTACCGCTCTTTCTAATTCTCTCCAAGCTCCAGTTCTAGGAGGAACAAAGCTGATACGGCCAATGTTGTTCTTTACGGCCCCAAACCCGTCCTCCTCGTCCTCCTACAGCTCCGCCCCTTCTATTGTGTACGTGTGAGTTGACCGCGGGTACTCACTGTTTTCCCGCCATGCAAACAAGAGGCTCGTGCCACGGCAAATGGCAGCTGTGCTCATGTTGACACTTCACGGGGGAAATAAGAAAAAAATAGGATGAGGTCTGGGTTGAGGTCGGCGCGGGAGGGATGGGGGAGCAGAGGGGAAAGTGTCTGTGAGCTCTCACTGAAACAGCTCAGTATAAAAAAAAAAAACAGTAGTTCCCTTTCACTGAACCTCTCAAACTTGCCATCTAAAATGCACACTTGTATACACATATATTATGATGAGTTTGAAACTAGAATGATAGAAATTAGTTCAGCTTGAACTCGAGAAAAACAACATACAAACAGCCTGAACCTAGTACCACACTGCCTAATACTTTCCGACAAGTGAGACATGAATATAAATGAATAAATACATCGTCAATCAACTACTGTAATTAGATGGTTTCGTAACAGTGATTATCTCTTGAATTCCCAAAGGCCAAAATCTCACTAAAATGGACACAAATTTTGCTTCCCGAACTCACAAAGTCTATTAGTGTCTACATTGCAAGGAAGTTTCCGAGGTGGGCATGACCAGTCCATTTGTAGCGACATTCGCATTCATGACATCATCATTGGCTGCGATGAAGACGATGTGATCCTAATTCCTCCAGCGCCACTCAGCTGGAAGGCTCTGATACTAATGAAGTGGGAGATTCACCCTGCCCTCTAGCGTGACGCGGTCTGACTGACCACTTGACATAGCGTTTTTGAATTATAACAGCGCAAACGTCCTGGTATAATGTGCGAGCTAATCATCTAAAGTGTGGACTTGTCACTTTCGGCTTGGGGGAGGGATAGCGTTGACCATTATGGCGTCATGTGGTCATGGTATGATCATGACAACAGATGGTACATGAAATCAGGGTGGCCGCAACAAGTCCTCAACAAGGATCACTAAACGTGCTTATTAGCGTGACATTTATAATAACAGTAATTATAAAGATTATTAAGATTCAACTCTCTTTGTTCTTATTTCGCACAAAATCAGTCGGAAATGTTATGCCATGATACCATCGCAAAGGAAAAAAAAAGAAGATGTATCATGACTTAAGGCATGCAAAGCTGACCGTTGCAGCTGTCAAATTTACAATTTCCCTGTCTCTGTCTTTCTCTAGTGAGCTCTGTGAGTGACATCTGCCAGCAAGACAAATTGACAGCACAGAGCGGCTACATCATGACGCCAAACTACCCGTCCAATTATCACACACAGGTGACTATCTATTTCTTGATTTTTTCATCTGCACTAGCGTCGCTTTTGCAGCTTGAGTCTTGTTTAGTTGGTTGTTGTTACAGCTGCTGTTTCTACCATTATTTCGTCATTTCATGTGTTCACTTACATACTATGTTTGGAGAGGTTAATTTGCTTAGAGACTTTTCTTTAAAAAAGGAACCCAATGTTCAAATTTAGGAAATACATTGACAAATCTAAGAGACTTTTCTTCTAGCAAAAAAAAAGAGTCGAATGTCCAACTTTAGGAAATGCGCTGACTAATTTAAGAGACTTTCTTCAAACAAAAAGGAACCCAATGTCCAAATTAAGGAAATGCATTGACAAATCTAAGAGACTTGTCTTCGAACAAAAAGGAACCCAATGTCCAAATTTAAGAAATGCACTAATCTAACTCCTTGCCTACTCCTATCAGGGTTCCTGCTCTGTAACAGTCCTGGCCCACCCATCCCAGAAGTTGAACCTGCACATCATCGACATGGACCTGGAGGCACGAAATCGCTCCGACTGTGCCGACCTGCTCTACTTCAACGACAAGCTGCGCAGTATCACGCTGTGCGGCCAGCGGACCAACAATAGCTACAACATGCACTCCAACTACTTGCACATCGAGCTCCAGTCCAGCAGTGGTGGGCTCAGCAAGGGCTTCTGGCTTTACTATGAAGGTAAGTCAATCAGATCTCGACCTCTCCCGTAATAAAGGTCGTGGCTATGTGTCTAGCACCTCTCCAAAGAATGAAAAGGCCCACTGACTCCTGCTAATTAGACACAGTGAAATTTTAAACTCATCTCCTTGACCACTTCGGGTGGGGTATGGTTACTGGCGCAAATCCTCAATAAGATAGTGCTTATCAGAGCAAAGTAAAACGGGAGAAATGGTCAGACGCAATAACTGACGCCAACATTCAGTTCGAGGATATGGTGAGATCAACTTATATACAACCATCAATCCAGCCCATCCAGACAATAATTCTGGCATGATCCAACCAAATCAGTTCTCCTCCAGTTAAGAGGATACAGCCACATACATGGATATCGATTATTTTTTTTTTATCCTAATTTCAGCGATTTTGTTCCTTTCAGCTGTGCCTCCTCTCCCCACCTCGCTTCTCCCGCCTGTAACAAACAACCAAGACGACCCAGCACAGCCTAAGCCGCAAGATGAGGGTCATGAAGGCAACACTGATGATGCAGACGGCAAAGACAGGGGAAACGACTCCATTATTATGAGCACACTCGCATATTCGCATCCCAAAAGTACAGTCCCCCTGTACAGAAATTCCAACAGCACAGGAAAGCAACTGCCTTTTGGTAGGTTAAACCACTTAGAATTGTATACACTGGGAATAACAACCTGAGTAGTCATATAATACGGTACAAATTAGCAGTTTTGAAACTTGAAATAGCATGGAAAATATGTAATACTGTGATACAGTTTTTTTTAAGTACACGGAATGAAGAGCAATAGCTAACACTACTATGTTCAAGTGGCTGTAGTCAAAATTATAAGGCACCTTTAAGTTAAAGTCTTCCCAAGGAAGAATTACTAATTAACACCGAGGTACACTCTAAAGGAACAGGATATCAGTTGGATACTTGGAATTTAAAAAGAAAAAAAAACATCACATTGGACAAGAAATCTCCCAGTATTCATCTTTCAGACTGAAAAAAACATGAATTGCTAATACAGGATGACTGATAAAATTTTATCTTTGTTCCTCAGCTGCCATCGCAGGTGGAGTGATTGGAACACTGAGTCTCATTCTGGTGATCCTCTTGCTGCTGCTCTTTATAAAATGGTGAGTATATATTTTTGGAGCCTGTCTACATAGNCATCTTTCAGACTGAAAAAACATGAATTGCTAATACAGGATGACTGATAAAATTTTATCTTTGTTCCTCAGCTGCAATCGCAGGTGGAGTGATTGGAACACTGAGTCTCATTCTGGTGATCCTCTTGCTGCTGCTCTTTATAAAATGGTGAGTATATATTTTTGGAGCCTATCTACATAGTACAACTAAATAGATTTCTTGCTTGGCTTTGCACAGTGTAAGACTAAGACTTATTATGATGCAAGCTTTGTATTGTTGACATTCATATAGACTACTATTGTTTGAAATAAACCTGAAGATATTGTAGACTAATAACTACAGTGTAACAGTAACTTGCAGAAGTGCCACTCTGTTTCAGAAGAAAGATTATGATGTACAGTGTCAAAGTGCCAAGATTCTTTTTTTTGTGTGTGTTTTGCACATATAGTTGCTTGGAACAAACTAATTTAGAAACCTCAGTAAATGAATGCCTCTCATTTCAGGTGCAAGGAAAGACGATATTACAAGGCAGAGAAAATCCTGGAGATCAGAAACCCTGCCTTTCGAAGCAGCAGTGATTTCCATGAAAACCAGCCCAATAATGGTTACTACTGTTGACCCATCAAGAACGAATTCCAAACTTTGCCCTTGACTTAGATGATATTTCTGACACGGATGACAATGTGGTCAGCACATTTTTTTTTCCCACCATAAGATGTAGAGACTGAATGACTACCAGCTCTATATTTACAGCCTGTATGAGGCACACTATTGGGAGGAGACAGTATGGTATTAAGCCAGACATAGGAATTGACCTCTACGACAATTTAACCCAATGCAATAGGGTGATTCTTCATCTTCTGGAAGTCTGCTTTGTGCGACGGACAATACATATCAGAAATCTGGTCACATCAGTCTTTGCATCTACTACTGATATGACAAACACTTCTACCAAAATCTCCTTTGTAGAAGCTTGTCTTCAGGTCTCCTGTGCACCTATAGAACATTTGCTACAGATGAAAAGGACACTGGACCTAACCATGTTACAATAAAAGTGATGGATCCTGTCTCATGCTGACATCCTGGGAGTGAACTCCATTGATTTGCTACCAAAAATGCTCCAATTCTGGTCAAACCTGTTTCAGCATGAGTGATCCTCTCAGTCATAATATCAGTACAAGCCACCTTCAGACTGCATGCTTGTTAATGTATCACAACCTTTTGTGATTCTCATTTGGGATGATTATGTTCAGCAGTATTATTATCCCATTTCACCACTCTGGCAGTGGCCAAAAGAGGCTCATGAACAAACATAACTGTGTGCCCATCACAGGTCTAATCTCCATGCAACTGTTACTGAAATGGGGGTTTGATTTTAAGTGGAGGGTCACCCACATATTGTGTGCTGTGTGGCCTGACAAATCTTAACAGGACACTGCAGAGACCTATTTGGATGATCATGTACAGAACTATACACCATCTGACAGGAACATCTGAAATGGTGGTGTTTGTTTTCAGCTACAAGATATAAAAGCAAGTTTGCTTCCAGCTACAACAGTATGGTCCTTCATGTATCAGTATTGCTAAATGTAATCAGTATTGCAAATTACAATTTAATTGTAATCAAGGACTGCAGTGTGAGATGAGTTTGATCTCCATCATTCAGTCCAAAAACCAGACTGAAGCACTCTTATACAAGTTTCAGCTACAGTCCTGAAATGAAAAGTACCAATTAAGCACCATTAAGAGCAATATGTAGACTAGAAGAATTCCAACTTAACACTCTGGTAAGACGAATTTTATTCTTTTTAGAGCCCAAAAACAGAAACTGAAAATTTTTCCACTTGAGCATGAAAAAAATGAAAGAGAAATGCGTGAACATTTTATCACTTGTGCATTATGACGCATTGATAACATATTTGGCAAATGCAAAAGAAATCAATTCTTTTCCAGCTGCACATTTTTTAAAGTATCAATGAATTTTTGGCTGAAATCAAATGTTTAACATTGTAGCCGAAGACAAACACAACCTCTGAAATGGCTGTGAAAGATATATTGTCAGAATCTGCCGCAGAGTATAGTTCCCCTACAACGTGCTGAAAAATAGTGTACTCGAATAAAAACGGATATATAAAACATTTCTCAGGTCAAGATACAGAAGAGAATAAAATGGCAAGAATAAACTATTCTAGTCAACTCAGGTGAAGAGAAAGGAACATGCTGTAAACAGTGCCCTGGAGTACGCAGCTACAGAAATATCAGAATGATGAAGAAGCTGATAAGTGCACTGAAACTAATCAAATGCTAAGTACTGTCAACTTATATTATTCGTATAACATTTAGTCTAAGAGGCTAATAAGAATGTCTATAGTCTGTCTGGACAATTATATTTTTGAAAGCTTCTGCAAATATATTATGTATGACGTTTGATTGGGCAAAAACATTTTTGTGTCCACTGAGAAAAATGCTAGATGGAGATTATTCATCTTTCTGTATTTAACTCCAAATGATTCATACTAATTTTCTAGATTTATGAAGTCGAATTTCAGAACTCAAATTTCATCCATGAATATTTGTAACTCACTTTGATGATGGGATTATGTTTTTGTACCTAATTTATTAAGTACTACAGCAATGCTTCATGGAGGGACGGAGCACCTGCAGCATGTCCACATTCCATGTCTGCCAATTTGTGTGCTGTAAATTCTTTTTTCTTTTCCTCTTGCTATGGCCTAAAACATGTTAAACTCCAAACAATTGAAAGATACCAGAACTGCTGTCAGATAAAATGTTTTCACCTTATTTTTCAAATTTATTTTGAGTACTCTCCATATTTAAACAACATGGGCAGAAAATTCAGGTCTTTCAGGTACAGAGAAAGCTTTAAGTTTAATAAATCCTGTGGATATTAGATCTATCCTGAGCCTGTATGTATACACATGTATAGACTATAGCTTTGAACAATGCAACTATTCCTGTAAAATGCAGTCATTTGGGAGGAAGAGGAAAGGTTTTTACAGTAACACAACAGCTGAGGTAGAAAAAGCAGGTAATACACATCTTTTTGTATTGTTTTTATTGGGGAAACTTATTTATTCATTCAACTTTTACACTAATTGATTTTGTTTCAGCAAATCTTGCTGTGTGTGTATATTTTGACAGCTAATATTAAGGACAAATTCAGATATCAAACTCATGTTCTCATGTGAACATTTGGCCAAATTCCTTTAGTCACACTAACCCAACGCTAGTAGATTACTGATAAATAGATTTGGATGCTCAACCATGGTCGGCCAAGCCAGAGGCCACACTAAGGGTTAGTCAAAAATTTCAACAGAGGTTACTAGTAAGCATGTAAGAGACATGTTTTGTGCCTTTGCATAGCGGGCCAAAAACGTTCATCATCCACCGGTTGAGGATCCCTGCTGTAAATAGATTAGTTTATGAGGTGTACTTGAAATCTGATGATATGTGTCTGGTGTAAAGTAATCATGACTTATGTATATTGTAGATTATACATTTCTAGCCACTGTCATTGTGAAGGCCTTACCTGTGACCCAATCTCTCTGTGACTTTGAAATGAATACCATGTTCTTTTTGACTGGCAGTCTCAAAATAAAAAGCTTTAGATCACATGTCTCTTGGACAAGAAACTGGATGCTCATGCAAAATTGTTAGAACAACTCTGACAGAAATCATAACCTTACCTGAGTCACAGTGACAATACTTAAATTTGATGCAAGCAATCTTTCTAATTTTAGCTTTGGGTCTGTGCCTCAAAATTGTATGTGGCATGAAAAGTAAGTTTGTTTGGAAAGATGATATGGATGAATGTGAGAAAGTGTTTCAAGTTCCATGCAATGTTTTTAAGATATAAATTATCATCGAGTCATTATTCCTTATAAATGGTGTAAATAGAAATATTTGTTTTCTTTGATTTTATTTAATAATTTTTCTCAACAATGGCTTCACCAAATCTAGTCATATCAACTTGTACAAGCATAATTCATATTTATCATAATAATTGTCATTGTACATTCATTGTACTTGCCATGCTTTTTTGTCTCAATATTAAGTGCAAATCTATTGTGCGTGTGTGTGTTATTCAAGATTTTGATGCCCAATAGGGTAAGAAAAAGCTTTCACATTAAGTAACAAAACAAATGAAATGGATTAATAATCCTATAAGGGAAGTTTACACTTGAAATGAAAACGAGAAAAGCAACGCATGACAATAAGATTTCTTGATCTTATTTTATACATATCCAATCACCTCAGAAGATAATAATTTCAAGTTTAACGGTAAAATTACATAGCATGGTCAGTTTGCCGTGAAGTGAAAGGCATTCTCCAACTAAACCTCTTTTGGAAAAAAGGTAGCTACTTATGAGCATGTGTGAGGGGATCTTCTCTTGTATATAAATCTCACCTGTGATATCAAGTCATTCCATTGTGCAGTGCTGGGTTTAAGAGATCAGGTTTCATGCCACATTAGGTGTGCTTTGCTGGTGGGCTTCATAATTAAACTGAATACAATTGTCATGGGAAATTACAATTACAAATGTGTTTGGTTTTTGCTGGTGAAATCACAAAACACACATTATTAAATACCTACTTAGCATCATGTTTTGGTCAATCAAGCTTTAGCTATTGCTATTCACATTGATGCAATGATCTCAAAGCTGGGTTTTGTCAAGTGAATTTGGTTTTTACTCTCTGCCAGCATGAAGGGAATATCACAAGAGAGAAAAACCATGTGGCTGGCATCCCATTATGGCATTATTCATTACATGAAATAGAAACCATAATATTTGTGCGTAAATACTGTATACATGAAAATGAGACGGGGAATGGAGCGGGGAAAATGGATAGAAATTAAAGCTGGCATTTAAATTGTCACATAATTAAGAAACAGATATCGGGTAGATGTTTTCTGTATGGCAAGAATATTGCATTAGCCATGGTAGAATCTGGCGAACTTAAAGAAGATTTCAGCAGCACAAATAATAAAGACAGGGTCTGGATATGCTTCCTGGATGGATTGAGATGGAATGGCGGGGGAAGGGGGCAGGGAAGAAGAAGAGATTTACTGTTTGTGTCTTAATCCGTCCATTTATCACGAGCCATTTTTCATATATTCATGAAGTCCATGTCTAGAGATTCTGACATTGACGGGGTGAGCCTGGAAGACTGAGCAGAGATTGCACCATGTCATAAGATGTCTATGTGCTCACTGTGTGTGTTGTTCAATGTGTCATAGTTTACTCATCAGCATTATCATCTTTGTGTGCACTCTATGTTCTGACTTTTAAATATCGAGAAGTCTTTGAGCTGATTCAACTTTCACATTATTCTTGGTACATTACTGTATTGTCACTATTTTATGTTAAAATGATGTCTTTGCAAATTCAAATGGTTGATGTGATAACCAGGTACAAATTCTAACTAGCAGACAGGCACTGCAAGTGCTGGAGTAGATAAATATTAAACAGCACTGCAGCATGCGGAGAAAAGAACGTTTTGGTGACTCCTGTGCAGCTCACTTTTGTCACTTATTTGTTCAAGTAACAGTATTCAAACATAGCTCTTTAAGCTATCAAAAATTAATATGAGAAATCTGTAGCTCCTGAATAAAGCATTAAGTATTTCTGTCAATCCAACACTGTATACCTCAGGTATGAAAAAAAGGTTGAACTCCTTAAAACAAATAACAGACTTCTGTCCCTCAAATCAATATGAAACGTATTAAGATTGCCTACAGGAGTATTAAAAGAGACATAATTATGGAAGAAAGAAAACAAATGTCATGCAAAACAAGTTTATGTGAACTAACTTTGAAGTCATCACAAGTAAGAATAATTCATGTCATCTAAATTTAGTACTTTTGAATTTAAATCAATGACTGACTGGTCCATCATGTATTTTCAACTCTTAAATCTAATGCACTGTCATGACATTTGTTTTTCAAAATGAAGGAGTATATAACTTATTAATTTCAATTAATTTATGCATTGTTGGCTGTTGCAACACACTGTAAATATCTTCACCTTGGTACAGTTTATTCCTTGGAATGTTTCAGTTATTCTGATTTCCATGGCTGTCATCACTCTATGCAAGAAATGTTGAATGCATAGGTACTAAGATCTACATTAAGTTACAGAAAACAACAACAAAAAAATCATATCCTAGTACAATAGTTTTCATTCAGGGTCAATTCAGTTCAAAGAAATGTTTTCTCAAGACTTTTTTCAAAATTTTTCTAAACCTCAATGTGAAATTCAAGACCTACTATTCATGATATGACAATCAACAAGAATGAACCCGACGCAGGCCAATAATTACTGATTGGTTGGCATACCAGTAGTTGCATATGGCCCTGCTCTACAGATTATGAAATTCAAGACCAGATGATGAAAAAGAAGTGATTTTCAAGACCATTCAAGTCTTGAACCCAAAATTCCATGTTTAAGACTTTTCATTCCTAACAGTCAGTTAAACCTTTAAAAAAGTCAAGATATTTGGCACTGTGAGTTGAGAATTTTGGAAAGGGGAAGAATGTATGATAGAACATTTCAGATTTCACAATTTTCAGCAATGTGAGAAATTATGCAGTTAAAGGAACGTTGCAGAGGTATTTATTGTTTCTTTAAGCACCATTTACTAACTGAATTTTTTTTTTAATGAGCTTATCACCATTGTGAGTACATACTGAATGTCTGGTGTGATGAGATGCGTGTCACTTGTGTGCTGTGAGCCACAAATTTCTTTCATGTCTTGAAATCATATTTGTACATTTGATGTTTCCTTAATTTATTATGTAGAAGGAGAAAGCTACAATAAACTGATTACATAGAAAAAAATATCTTTGACTTCATTACTTTTGTTCCTCATTCCTTGTAAATGTGGTTCTTGTTGCTGGTTTGAAACTTAGGTAGAATTTCACAAACTCAGGTGTCAGGGGAGTGGTGACAAGTATCAAGTTCATGAGGTAGTGTTACTCTAATATGAAAATAGCAATTTGGAAACACATATGTTAGGTTTCCTGAAAAACCACAGACTTCACATTGTGTATGGGTGTACTAAAGATACAGCGAACATAATGATGGCCTTCAATTATTGCCATCAGAACTGCTAAATTTTGGACAAATATTTAACAAGAAACTCCAGTCCTCCTATGGCTATTGGTAATGCTGGTCCGGAAACAAAACACAATTTTGCTAATGGATGATATCAAACTGCTAACTTGTGTACATGGAAGTATTATTGCTCTTATGTGACATGTTTGTTATGCTGCACTTTCTGATTTGAACTGGGAAGGTGGTGGGAGTGTAAAAATACCTGTCTATTATAAGTTTCGTTATCCAATCCTTCCACCTGATTCCTTGGCAGTACCAGGAGACCTCAGCTAAAAGGTCTTAATCATTACAAAGTGAGGGACTGAAAGTAGGTGAGGAATTCAAGTGCATAAAGTTTGAGGCTGAGAGGTTGTAAGAATCTATTACAGATAGTAAAGCACAGGATTAAGGAGAAAATCAAGGGAGGAAGATTAGAGAAAAACAGAAGATGGCAGGGCCTGAAGGGAGGAATTCCTCTAAAAGAAAAGTGTAATGGTGTATGTAGTTTTGAAGAATGGCACTGGATTGAGGGAAAGGGCTTGAGAGAACAATTATGCCTGAGATACTTGACAATAAGTGCAGGCTTAAGAAGTGTGAAGTGTAAGAAGAGATGAGATGCAGCTTGCATAATCAAAACCTGCCTAAAGCTTATGAACATCTTAACTCTTGCATGAGACACTGTCCATTGAGTGCAAACACAAACTTAAATCAGACTTCTGATAAAAGCCAGAAAAGTTCCACCACTAAACATGATGGATCATGAGCAAGTGTTAGATTGGGGGCAAACAAGAAATATGCCAGCCTTAAGATATTGAAGTGTAAGTAACAATCAGGAGGCTAAGGTGAATGCTAACAGAAGAAAGAGTTGTCAACTAAAGACTGACAGAGACTTAGGTAGGTAAGCAGGCTAGAAGAAAGAAAGAAAGAAAGAAAGAAAGAAAGAAAGAAAGAAAGAAAGAGAGAGAGAAAGAAAGAAAGAAAGAAAGAAAGAAAGAAACAAAAGAAAGAAAGAAAGAAAGAAAGAAAGAAAGAAAGAAAGAAAGAAAAATGAAAGAAAGAAAGAAAAATGAAAGAAAGAACAAAAAATATTTCAATTAAGATTTTATCATGACCTGGTACTAGAGCTGAAGTGTGGGCTCATTAGAAACACAGATCAACATCCTATAGCCATATGATGCCAGGAAAAGGACATGATGACTAGATGGAAATTCTGCTAGCAGTGCTGGCAAAAAGGGCATGATAATAGAAGTAAGAAAGACTAGATGACAATTCCATCAGCAATGATCGAAAAACCATCCACGATAACTTATAAACAGGAACAAAACAGAAAGATAATCTGCTTTAAAAACAGAGTTCTATGATCGTAAAGGTTATGGAGTACAGAAGAGAAGTGAGAGGGAAGTTGCGCATACAAAATGGTCAATCTTACCTTGGGTTCATGACCAGCCTCCTAAAGAAGTAGGTCCAGGTGATGTAGTCCATGGCATCCTGCTTGGAGCTAATGGTGCCTGCCACCACCTCAGCATTCAAGTGATCAGACAGCACATCCAGGAGGCTGGAAGGATACAAGAATCATTAACTGCATCATGAACGGTTATACCAGAAACAGACTATCCCTTCAGTGGAAAAAGGAGAGAAACAGACTATATTTCACTGACTCGTGACTGAAAAGGAGTTATTGTGCTCTGATAGATATAATCAGGAACCAAATATTTATGGTGACAATAACAGAACCACTTATTTAAACACAGATGGAAATGTTAAAGACCTGAGATACTAAGGGTCTCACTGTTTTCTTTTCATATAAAGAGTTTAGCACACAGCATTCGTTGGTGAGGCGTTCAGATTGATTGATGATGCTGATGGCAGCTGCAAAACAGTTGCAATAGTCTGTCAGGAGTATGCACTGGTCTTCCCTGCCAAACTAACAGGACAGTGCTGAGAGAGTTTCTTTCAACATTTATTGCCATGACAATAGGCATCATTACACATGGAAAATATTCTGTCTAAGCTATGAGTTAATATGAGCACCTCCCTACTGCATACATACTTTGACTCCACAGGGAAAGGCTCATACAGAAACTTCTTGTAGAAATGTTTCTTGATGTCATGGACCAGGATCATGGCCACTCCCTGGTCATCAAACTGAGGCCGGCCTGCACGGCCCATCATCTGAAGAACATCTGAAGGTAGACACAATAGGACAGTAACCATTTTGTGATCACTAGACATCATTGGTTTGAAATTACAGTACCATGTCCACAACAATGAAAGAACTGTGTACATACACACAAAACTGTTCCTCACAACAACAGTTAAATAATAGAGAAAGTTTTGTGCCAACTTTAAAATCCTTTCTCTGATTCTCTTTAACTATAAAGAAGGACCAACTGCAAAGAATTAGCTCTTTGAATAAACGCTTTTGTGGCAATATTTATATGTGTTTAATCATTTAGAATGCTCCACAGATAGACATTTGTAACAAAAGGGCCTGTGTCTGGATTCAAGCACGGCGAAAGAAAGAAAGAAAGAAAGAAAGAAAAAAGAAAGAAAGAAAGAAAGCAAGAAAGAAAGAAAGAGTTTATTACCTGTGATAGGAAAGTCCACATAACGCCTGGTTTTCCCATCAAAATATTCAGTGCCTTTCACCACCACAAGATGAGCAGGGAAGTTGACCCCCCAGGCTAAGGTACTAGTGGCTATCAATACCTGCAGGTGCATATGGGTAGGAGGGAGTATGGGGAAGGAGAGATAAAGGGAGATGCAATTGCACTTAGTTCATCAGCACAAAACACTGCTATTTAGGAATAATAATGAAATGATATCATCATCAATGACATTGCCGTTTAATTTGGATATCATCATCAATGAAAACTAATAATCACCTGCTGCAGCCATTATCACCATTATAATAAATCTCCCAATGCAGAGCAAGCCTGACATTCAACAACATCACCACTACCACTACCAGTTCTGATGCTCCCAACTTCACTATTACACCATATAGAAATGATCCACTTTGATGGCAAAACAATCACTATATACATCATACATCACCACTGTTATCATCACTAACATTGCCACCCGATGTTCTGCTGTTACTCAATTTCTACCACCACCTGAAAATATATCACAATGACAATCCTATCACCTTTTAATCGCGTTTGCAGCAACCCCCATCACCACCATCATCAACAACAACAAAATGGTCATTAGTTGCTCTGCTGTCACCACTTGCACTGCCACTACCACTATCAAAACCTTATCAGCACTTAGTCATCTCTTATGCCATCATCAACAACACATTCACCAGCTGAATGCCGTTACAACTTGCATCAAAATTGCTACTATAAGCACTGCTGTTTTATGGAGAATGGCATGATAATGTGTCAGAATCAAAATTTTACAGGAAACTCATTACATCATATATTATCAGTTAATCTGTAGCGCACTGATTTGTTTGATTATCTTGTAAACTATAAAAATTGCCAAATGAAAACTCAGAAAACATTATCAGTATACCTAAAGGTCAAAAGATCAGTTTGTTTGACCAAAATTTGCTGAATCCAGTTTTCTCCTGTAAAACACAACTCATCACCGTAATCACAACCCTATCATCACCTCCATTACCAACTGGCCAAGCGCCCTGCAACTATCACCACTACCATTACCACCCCCATTCCTACCTGAATCTTCTGATTGACGAAGAGTTCCTCCACCACTTTCCTGTCTCTCTCTGTCAGCCCAGCATGATGAATACCAATGCCAAAGGCCAGTGTCAGTTTCAGGTTGGTCTCCTTCACCCCACCACAGATCAGCTCCATCTGGCCATGAGATTTTTGAAAATAAAAAATAAAACGATAGAACCCACCTTTATCTGCCTCACAGGCAATACTTATTACTATACTGTATATGTAAAATATGTCATTGATGATAACACACACACTGAAGGTTCATATTTCTCCATATGCAGGAAAAAAAAAATCAGCTGAGAAACACTTAGGGTGTCATGATCCAAGTGTGGCCCAGTCCCTACAGAGTGTCAGGTAGTCAAAAAAAAAAAGGTAGTCTAGCACTTGCTAGATGGAGGTACTGTATCTTCCTCTGTAGATCTTCTGCTGCCTCTCAGTCAAGTACCGTAAGAGAGTTTCGTATCTACTTATACAAATGTATATATAATATTATATAATATACAGTATATCATGCTATTACATTATCATACACTAAACAAAGTCATTCTTTGTCGCCGCATTGCAGCACCTCGTTTTCCCTCGCTGAAAAGCCGGATATTCTCACACCAGGGCCGACTGGGAAATTCAGAGTGAAGTGTCTTTCCTATGGACATCTCATTGTAAACCATCTGGTCCCAAGATCGAAATCACAAACCTAGACTTGACAGTTTTCTGTTTGAAAGTATTCCCCCCTTTTTTTTTTTAATTGTCATGCTGCCTTAAACTTAAATTCATGTGTAATGCTTGTAAATGAAAGAAAGCTTTCCTAGAAAAATAAAGGGATCAATGGAAGGTACACTAGTAACAGCAATGAATTTTGTCCATATCTTTAAGATCAGAAAAAAAGCTGAGTGGTCGGACTAGAGGTCTTTGTTTAGTACATTCATAAACGATATGCTGTTATTATCCTCTTACTGAACATTCTCCTATGGTTTTGGCAATTATCGCAGCTTGCTCTCTTTTTTTTCCCCTATCTCTAAACAAGCGGCGTTGTACAAATACCGTGACCCCAACGTAACAAGGGAGAGAACCACAAAAATTATGGGATACTAATTTCTCTCTCCGAGTTGTTTCCCCTGAACACCGTGCTGGATTTCCTCAAACTGATTTTAAAAAACAAAATACACAAACATAAGTCGCATAAAACTTTTTGAAAAATCTATTTCTAATTCTTGCATGATTAGATCTAGATCTAGGTCTTTCAGTAACCTGCGATGATTTCCAGATCGTATGGAGGCAGATTTGGTTTCATGTCAACGGCACGAATTAATTCCTTTTGCACGGAGATTTATGTTTAAATGTCTAAATTTCGGTTCTAGCTCCAAGCTGATTGCTCACTTTTCTCTTCTTATTCCCCGCGCTGTCGATACCATTTTCACTCCCTCCTCAGGAATAACAACCGAGTACAAAGTACGCATTGCTTTGCTTTTTTCTAAAAACCCTTTCGTCCCCTGCCCCT
>JAWQUT010000215.1:43524-57538 GCA_033807755.1 Ellobium chinense
CCCAAACAGATTTATGCATATAAATGTAATTAAACTCCCTCTTCTAGGCTGTTGGTCCATTAATTTTCACATCCGCTCTCTTTCCAAATTAAATCTTTCTACTCGCTGCTATACAGCGTCTTAACTGTTAGCAGTCAGAGACAATTAAAACAATCACAAAGGATGAAAAGTGAACACTAAAATATCTTCCTTATTATGATCCGATTATTATTCCCACTCAACTCTTTCATAAGTTCTTTAGTTGATTAGCCCTTCCCTGCCCCAATCCCCCTTTTTATTTTTGGTTTTTATTATAGCGGACACTGTTTGGACTTGTTAACGTCTTGAAGAAGACGTGCCATATTTCGAAGAAGGTTTATTATCTGGTAAATGTCATCTGTAAGCGGATATCATGGAGACATCACAGAAGAGGATAGAGATGGAGAAGATATACGACGTATAGGAGGGTTATATAATCATCATTATCATCATCATTTTCACTTTGAAAAATTAATAATACGGTTCAAATTTTCGGACTTGGTAGTTCTTCTTCAGGGAACAGAATCATCATCATCATCATCATCATCATGTTTATACAAATGGAGAATAATAAAAATGACCATCAATTTGCTATGTAACCTACATTTTATTCTGGACAATGACCTAATGAATAACGGTAAACGTATTACTAATAGTATCGTTATTAATGCATTGTATCGTCAGGAAAATAGCAACACTAGAGTAGAATTGTAAATCACCATCACCATCATCATCATCACCTCATCATCATCGGAATCAATATCGTCTAATCTGTTCACTTCCTATCCTAATCTTAGATTATGTTAGAAGAAAAGATGAGTAAAAACATAACGTTGCGTTACATCATGATCACCATCATCGTTATCATCATCATCAACACCATCATCATCGTCATTATCATCATCATAATCGTTTGATATACCGTAAAGGAAAGAACTCGTAAATGCACAAATTCTCAAAATGCCCTGACATAGAACTCTTTTCACACTGTCCTTAAAAACTGCTTTTCATCTCACCACCACCCCATTCCCCTTTTTTTTTTTCATATGATGTTTTTTAACGAACAACAACAATTATGCCAACAACCACAACCACCACAACCACAACAACAACAACAACAACAACAACACTAACAACAATATACAGTAGCAACAATGAAAAATACACACGAACATCTAACAACAAATGCAACTCACTGAAAAGTTGATCGTAGTGTTTAATTTATTGAGATTCATAGTCTTTTAAATCACACTAACGCATCAAACATGGTGAGATATGGAATATCTTACATTATAGTATCACTTGTAAATTGCTGTCAGCAGTCAATACAATAAGCATGAAAACGGGTTCACCAACACATGACACAGTGCTGACCTTTAGAACACATTCAAACATATACTCCAGTCTAGGGGTAGTAGTATTTTTAGGTATTGCCATACTCAGCCTTCATTATCTAAGTATCGATTCTACTTCGATTATGATATTATCCAATAGGCATTTCGATATCTTTCAAAACGTTTGATGTCTTTCAGTATCTATTATACCTTTGGCAATCCTTGTCAAACTTACAACGAAAATATCCAAAAGGTACCAAAACTGGAAAGCTTGAACATTATTACCAACATCGAAACTGCTGAGTTTCAAAATTACCGATACTCATAAACGATACTGCCCGCCATTATCGTAAGGACAAAATGGGGACCTCATCATATATCTATTAAACCGATTCCTTGCTCTGAACATTCCACCGTTTGCAAATGATGACCATATTTTGTTGGCTCTCTCCCAGACCTAACCTCTCCCCACCCCTCCACCCCCATCCCCATGTCCTTCTTCCCATCCACTGTGCACTGGCACTGTCTCACTCACTCAGATATATCATTCATACCCAGAGATTTATACACAAGGCAATGGATCGTTTATGCAACAGAGTATTCAGACTGACATACATATCAACTGACACACAAGGCAGCTGGTTAAGGCATCAAGACCTGATTATGGAATGTACAAGTCACAATTCAAATTCAGAAAATGCCACCAAAGTATCTGTTGTGTACAGATAGTCTAGATTTGCGTGCACAGTAAGGAATGTACAACCTTTAACAATGTACAATAATACATGCACAGTAGTACACGCGTACGGAATGTCCAAATGATAAAGACAAGACATGTCACTGATACAGGCAATTTTTAGGAAAGGCAATATAATAATGTAACATCATCCCTGCACATCAAACATTCTGTTTGTAGAGTGTTGTTAAATTCTTAAAGGTCAGTCCTGGGTGTAAAGAAGACAGGAACAATGGGACTCTTTACTATTTGAATTCTGTCGCACGGTACACATCAAGGAGGGCTTATTATTCCGAAATTTCACGAGCACAGCATTTCATAATCTGTAGAAATTTTGCAGATCCGTAGTTGGCTGTTCCTCCCAAACACTCCGATAAAGAAAACGGATGTAACAATGTCTAGTAGTTAAACACGAAAGCAAATCGAGGGTGTCTGCACAAAGACCTTATCGTTATATGAATTATATAAGAGAGATAATGCCTTTGCGCAGGCATCCCTCGAAATTCATCTTGAATCGAGGCAGTGTCCACAGCTCATTGTAGACAGAGTTGTCTTTCCACGGTAACGACCAGGTAGCGCAGCTTTAAGCAGGCACACTGCACTGGATTATAGGACTTAAAAGAAAAAAAATTATGCATTTGTCAAGACTGGTTCTGAAATCATACGTGAAGGGCTCTATGACAAAATGCATTATCCACTAACTTGAATTTTTGGCCTACTTTAGGTTGCTGCAGGAGTATGTATCATACACGCACATTTCCATTCTACATGACATCTCTCCTGCAACTTTCCCCCATAAAATGGCACTTCTCGTTGAAAAATATGCTTTTATCTGCTCTCTCTTTGCCACGACTCCGCAATGGCGTTTGAGGCGTTCTGTCATAAAGCCCTTCACATGTATCTGCACCACTGCAGTTTCCTGCAAAACAAGTCGGCTGCTGCTGGCTGCAATATTTCCATAACTCTCAAACCTCATAAAAGCAGTTACCAGAGTGTTGCAAGCAGAGCCCGGGAATATTATGTCAGAATCCTTTTCAGCACTGGCGTAAGAAGATTATTACATTAGAAACCTTGATCACTGCTACCAGTTTCGACTAGACCAGGCAGCTACTGCGATTTCCTGCGCGGGCTTGGACATAAGTCTGCGTGTCGTTGACAAGACGGGCAAGACTCTGGTCACTGTAGAGCAAGACTGGACCATCCCACATTTGTTGTGTTTTGAGAAATTGAGGGATGAGGTTTATGCTGCCATTGAGTTACAAAAACTTGTGAAAGAGAACAGTTGGTGTTAGAAGTCCCCACAGGCCAAAAATAGCAATTTAACCGATATCTATGGAAGAGGCTACGTGGACATCCAGATGTCTACGTAGTCACCGCGGCTAAGTGGACATCCAAGCCAACTACGTCACCAATTTCTGTGTATTTAAAATAGGTTTTAAAAATAGCCTAGACGAGGCTTACCCTTACCCAACACAAATGGCGGCCTCCACCGAAGGAGCATGGATTTGTCAAGACCAAGCTTTTCAGTGTTTTCAAGGGGTCATGGATTTATTTGAAACACGAAGGAGAATTGAAAAAAAATGGAAGAAAGGGAGAGGACTTCGGATTTTCTCTCTGATCTTTCAGATTCTTTGTGGAGAGGATGGTCTTTGTCCTTTATGATTGTTTTAACTTTCTTTAACATATATATGTCTCATTTTGACAAACAAAGAAAGAAGAAATGTACATGTACTGATCGCTCCCACACTGTGGACTGCGTAGACTAGTCATCTGGATGTCCACGTAGCCGCGGTGACTACGTAGACATCTGAACGCAGAAAATAATGACGTAGTTGGCTTGGATGTCTACGTAGCCTCGGTAACTACGTAGACATCTGGATGTCCACGTAGCCTCTTCCGATATCTATAGCAAGATTGAGTCAATATCTATTTATAGAACCATTTACCGCCAAAACTGCAAAAATGTGGGATGGTCCACTCCTGCTCTACGACCACCAATTAAAAACTTGTACACACACAGTAGAAAAACTGAGGACGGAGTTACTAACTTCTTTATATTAGAACGCTGAATAAATAAGAAAGCAACGTGGCTAGAGGTACGTAGTGGCGGCAGGATATACACACCGCGGGGAGGCACAGCGGTTCGGGTGGGGGGAAGAGGCCAAGATCCTTTTATAGAGACCCACCAGTCATAACTCATGGGTGACACTGGCGATCAATGGCTTTGGGCGGAGGGGTGGGGGTCCCCAGACTATTGTGCATGCCACTGAAATGAAGGCACTCTTAACTTCCACCTGTCGCACACGGTATCTATTTTCTATTAATGTGAACACCTGTGCCTGAACGACAGGAAAAAATCCATCAGCAAAATAAAACATATACACGCACGCATTCACATTCTCTCTCTCTCTCTCTCTCTCTCTCTCTCTCTCTCTCTCTCTCTCTCACACACACACACACACAAACACACACAGTATATNCTCTCTCCTCTTCTCTTCTCTCTCTCTCTCCCTCTCTCTCTCTCTTCCTCTCTCTCTCACACACACACACACACACACACACACACACAAACACACACAGTATATACCTATGAAAACGAAGATCAATAGGCCAACCGACTCTCTCTGACCCGGGTAATCCTTATCTAAATGACGCTAGAATAGCGTAGTAGAATTTTCACCCATCTGTCTCTGCGGACAGTGGACACCTCTGCAATGTGGTCATTACCCATGGGTATTCTTACAATGAAAGCTTCACTTTGTCAACCACCCCGACGGCAAGACTGGTCCGGTCTCTAACGAGTCCCACAGCGCTATGATGAAAGTCCTCCGGACCGTAACTGATCTGAACACAATGGACGACGATAACAGCTGCATCAAGCATTGATTTAAACCCTCGTGATTTAGACGGCATCATCAGCTTAACTCTCGGACGGCGCGTGTCCATTAATCATCTATCACGATCCACGAGCTTACGACAAATTTATTGGGAATGTCTTGGGCAATATTATACAGTGTTTGGGTGGCGATCAGACTTCCTTGCACTCGGGACACACCCAGACGTGCTCAGCCTCCCAAGGATCCAGCAAAGAGTTACTTGTATAATGCTCGTCGTTCCGATGACGATGTGATTTGCGATTGTCTCGTGCTTTTCGCACTGTGAAATAAGACAATGTTTAACTTTCACAGAGATGCCATATTATATAGTCTAGAATGAGAAATATTAGTCACAACGCTCGCGAGTTTGACGGCGTTTTGTTGCTTTTCCCTCCGATTAAGATCTGAACCATCCTGATGATTTATTCATACCATTCTGCGACAGCACTTGGAACTTAGTCTATCGAAATTGTTTAATTACTTATTGGCATTCGACTTCATGTCTTTCGCATTCTCTGCCCCATCCACTGAAAAACTATCAAATGATCACATTAACATGAACTAGATATTACTTACACGTAGTAGTTGAAGCACGAAAGATAAGGATGGGGTTTCCTGTTGTCTCTACTGTGCCTCTCCCATTCTTTACCCTCTTCCCACACAATCATCTGTCTAGATATCATATGAGACACTTCATTTGCTCCCTCTGTCAAATCACCCACCTCATCTTCCGCCCTAGCCTCACTTCTTATATTAATCTACCACATTTATGGACACTGATTATTACTTTGTGCTAATTTTATTACTTCCCTCTCCCAATCCTCCCTTCCTGAAAACATACTTGTAACACCCATTAATTCCCAAGTGCAAAGTAGTCACGAACCCTCTCCTAAACCTTCCAACACACCTATCCTGCTTCCCGAATTTTGGGGCTTTCATGAACAGCTCATTCATCCCTCATCTCATATAAATGAAAGGATTTCAAACTAATGAATGCCATGCCCTTAAATAAATACTGGGCGTAAGAAAAGGGAAGTCATAAAAAGATTTTTCCCAATTTTTTTATTGCTATTTTCAGCCACGTGCTACAAATACCTCATATTCTCAATGTTTACTCCAGGTCATTTGAGTTGAGAAAGATATTCCCTCCTCCCCCCCCCCCCCCCCCCCCCCCCCCCCCCCCCCCCNGGGGGGGGGGGGGGGGGTTTGTAAACTTTCAGACAGAATTTAAATTTTCATCAAACATTGCTAACTTTGCGGTGCTTGGAAGATGGAAAGATCCATGCGCATTCAATGTATTTCTTAAGAGACATTTTAAAATTTATGGCGCGAATCACGTGATCGATCGCGCAGCCTGGAGAAAGCACTGTTTCAAAAAGATTACTGGACTTAAATATCTAGCCAGTATCTTACCGCTACTAATCACAGTTTGGGCAGCGAGGAGTGATGATAAAGACACCGGGACATAATAACATTCTCCAAATTAGCATCAACCCTTTATTGTGCAGTGTGAGATTGAATGGTTGGGCATTGAACTCAAGATCTAAAAGTCGTGGATTCGGTTCCGGACCATGGTCATGTTGTAAGTGCCTTGGAAAAGCACTTCATACACATTTCCTTCAATCCACCCGTCTCAGTCGGTTGAAGGCAGCGATAAATATTGCCGGAATGCGGGTGACTGCCGCGGCATTGAATGCTCCCCAGGAAGCTGAACGGGTCTTGAAGTGATCTCGCCTGCTGTGGCAATAATATTGTGAAGTCGCATGAACGGACATAAGCCTGAAAATGAGACTTATAAACCACATTATTTATCTCCAGCCTAAGCACTTCTTTGCCCTGTTCCACATACTAGGACAAGGGGCACAGTCCTCTGTCAAAATCAACAATGACGTCATTAAAAAGAAAATTGAGCAGGGCGATTGCAGGTGACGTGGCAAACCTCGGGAGTCGGCAACCCGGAAAATAAAAATGTTAACTGAATTTAACAAACATGCTCTAATGCAGTTAGGGTAGAAGGTATTAATTCATTAATCATAATCTAGTATAGGATTTCGCGGCAGTCCATACACTGATTCACCCCACTCATGTTTTATTTTCCTCGCGCGGTGTTACTGTTATGAAATAATTGAAAGAGTTAGACTAAAAAGGGGCCCAACGAAGACTGAGCTAGTTTTGACAAAATTAAAGAGAAAAAAAAACAAACCACAATTTTGAGGCCTAAATTCTTGGGTTCTCTTAATCGCTGCCAAAGTCCTCATAAGCTAACTGGTTCAGAGGCATATTTCTGCGTGTCAAAAATTGAGGGAAGAGCTGAACTACGGGTATGATAAGTATTTCGGGTTAGGAGCCCTGGATAAATCAGTGAGGGTTCTAAATGCTTACAAAGAAAACAGTGAAAAAAACATTGGCATCTTCATACTTTAAGCGGACTTAAAACCCTTCAGAAGCTAACATAGAATCCTAACACCTTCTCAATTTGAAATCCCCCATCATAAAAGGCACGCTGGCCTTTGCCTACTTCCAGAACATCGATACACGAACGTTGCCCATATGGCCAGCTGTGGCTCCTCCAACGTGACGGGACAATCAAGTCAACATACAGTCGATACTATTATTAGAACAGGCCATTATTTTCACAGACGATTTGCGATATCGTTGACTGTGCTGTAAAACATAATAAAATTTCTGGTTTATGGCTACTTTGACACAAATTTGGCTAACACAGGCCGAATATTACGACAGAACGTTGTCCAAAATTCAGATCTAGACAATAATGATGTTAATATAACGAGTCTAACCCTTCTGTCCTTGTAGAAACACCCGCGAGTTTTGTCATGCATCCAATAGCATGCCAGTGCCTTGAACTTCTGGATTTGCCTCACAAGCTGTTGTCTAAAATCTTTTGAGTAATTTAGATGAATTTGAAAACTGCTTTGAAAAGTTCCATCCCGGCGCAATGACCTGATATCGAAAGTAATTTCTGATTCCCATGCAATCCTCAGAAACAGAGTATAAGCCCATAAATATTAGCATTCTTCAACAAACCGCCTATAATTCATGAATAAACTGCACGTGGAGCAGCACAGAACGACCCCGGGTGTTAGTCAGCGAAAGCCAGGCGTGACCACTCAACGTTCGGAGCGCAGTGCTCCGTGTGACCAGAGGTTACAGGCCTGTAATTGTACTTTCACTTTGTGGTCCTGTAATTGTACTTTCACTTTGTGTACTTTCACTTTGTGGTCCTACTCACTTTGTGTACTTTCACTTTGTGGTCCTACAACTTAGGGGGTATATTTCATCTCCCCTTTTCCCTCTTTTGGCATGCCCTGCTTCCAGTAATAAGGGCTCCAGGGGGGGAATTTTGATATCATGGGAATCTGTGTCCATTTTACTTTATTTTACCAGGCACTATTTAGCCCTGGGCTGGAACTGCCAGCTCAAGGGTGTGCTGAGGCGGAAGAGGAGGGGTTTGGCACTGACCAGTGAAAAATGTAGGGTCTGTTTACAAATAGCAACCAAGCTCAAAATTTCAATGGGTTTGCTAGGGTTGGGTAAGTCTTAAAATTTGGGCCACATAATGAGCTTCAATCTGGTATGGGTCTGGGTGAAAGCTAAAACTTTGGGTTCAGAGGGCAGCTCAAAATGTTAATATAGCCCATAGAGGAAAAAAGGGTCAAATCCTATTACAGGTCTGTAACCCAGAGCATAGTCTATTGGACACACTTCCAAGACCTCCCCTCATATCTGGGAGGTTTTTTTTTTCTTTTTTGGTGTATAGTAAATAAGGGAGAACATTAATAATAAACCGTGGAGTCAACGATAATCACGCCTACATGGAGGCTATCGGTGAGTGTCAGATATTATACTGACAGTGATACAAAAGTTTGACTCGCTGTTTTCAGCTCCCAGTCTCTACAGTGCAAAGTCAAGCAGTATCAAGAAAAAAAACGTGTCGAAAGGTTTCGAAGGTACTGACAAGTCTACCGATTCAAAGTAACAGAATCGATACTTAAAGCTTGAAGGCTAGGAATCACGACACATTAGATTCAGGTATCGGCCCACCATTAACGCTGGCACAACAAAGGAGGTCTGATTTGGCGGGTGTGATTATGCTATATATCTTCTCCCGTTAGAGGTTTGTTCCTATATTTTGTTCTGTCCTGAGAGATTCCTCTATTCCAGAGGATTTTGCCATCTATTCAGAGCAGCAAGACACCACAGAATAACATAACCGAATGTACATCCCATACACTGTGACGAGGTCTTGCGAACAGCAGACAAGGCATTATGGCAGTGATAGGTTAAACATAATGGAAAGCCCTCAAAATGAAAATAGATAACTACTGTATTATGGAAACGTGAATTTAAAACAGACGATCCTTTAGTGATAAACATAAAATGAGCGGAAATGTATTATCCCATGATGTGTGCGTTGAATTCTCAGATCTCTTGCCAATCTCCATCATTCAAAATCGCTAAAGTGGCTCCGGCGATGTTTTTTTTTTCTTTTTAAAGAACACAGGCTATGGACAGCAAATTTGACTTTTTTTTTGCCGATAACCATCGTCTCAACATTACAAGCATAATAAGCAAAACAGCCAACTCGGGAAACTAGAAAAGAAAAGAGCTATTTGCGGAGAAGCAAACAGAATCTCGTCAATCAGTGGCGAGTCCACAACATCTGTTCCATTTTAATTTGTCCTCAGCACGACAGCAGCACCAATTGGTTAAGGTACTTTTTTTTAGCTGACCACAGATCTTTTCTCTTAAATGTATCCCTACGCTGAAACATAAGACCACGAACCCTTATCCTGTCTAAGAATAGGAAAACAATGCAGATCAATTTCCAGAGGAAATCTTCACATGAATTCAGCATCCAGTCTACTGATATGTACTCGTGTTCATGTTGACAAATAAGGTAAAATTCCATGAAAGGTCAAAATGCAGATATGGACTGGTATCAATAGTTCTGACGACATTATCTGAATTCACGTGTGAGCTAAAATAACAAAACAAAAAAAAATAAAAGTATTGTACATATTATAATAAGTATCAGGAATTTGGTCCCCTCATGCTAATAAAACAGAAGTTCGCAAGTGCATCCTATCCAAACCTGATTTTGTGGAATATAACCTTAAAAGTGAACATACGTGATATTATCAGTATCTGTCCATATGATGAGCAAAAACTGCAACGTCTTTCTTTCTTTCTTTCTTTCTCTCTCTCTCTCTCTCTCTCTCTCTCTCTCTCTCTCTCTCTCTCTCTCTCTCTGAACAGTAAAGTCACTACATGCCTAGGTTTCATGGTTTCAGCCCCAAACAACACTCACTGTCTGGAAAGTCGTGGGTGCAAGGGAGAGTCCCAAAGATCTTGACGGACAAAATAATATACCAAACTGTGAGTGATGCTCCCATCAAAAGCTCTGATGGATATTGCATGCAAAGCACCAACTCTTCCAGATGGAAGAAAGACGAGAAAAGCCATGTGGACGGTGTTGCAACTACTTGCCGATATCACTTATTATTGAACTTCTAGTCACAAACAAATTCCCTGCTCTTTCCAGCCTTGCGAACTTTTTCACTGAGTGTGTTACTCCACTGCTTTACTTCTCTGTGGACGTCTTCAGGTGAGAAAGGTACGCATGAAATTGTTCAAAGGAGCTTCAAATACGCCTTTTCAGGTCAATGTGTGATTCGTGTTCACAGCTTCTCCTTTCAGTCGTGCAATCTGTCTCTCCAAATCATCCATTCCTTTCGCCAACTGCTCTAACGTTTGAGTCCTTAGACTGGCTGCCTTGTAAATGGTCTGTAGCTGCCTCGTGGTCTCCTGAATGCTGTGGGCGACCTCTGCCTGTTGAGCGAGAATCTGGCGCAGACGCTGCTCCTGAGCAGCGCTGAGATCGGGGCTGGACACTTGTACTAAGATGAGGGCGAGATCGAGGAGGCAGACGGCCAAGAGGACGTGCCATCTGCCGAAAGGTCGAAACATGGACAACAGCTCCAACATACTGATCTCTGCTGGCAATAATTACAATCTGAGAGTCGCCGCTATTTCTGTCTCAGAGTGTCTGGTCCTGCACTTTGAAAGTAGCTAATTATAGGGATCTCAGTGAATTCAAACATATACTCTCATGTGCCATCTGTTTCGTAAATATTCATACACATGTCCAACTCTGCAGTGCCATGTAAGTACACTGAGTTCACCAAAACAATGCAAATTCCTGGAAAATCTTCGCAGAAGCCTGCGTAATAGCGTCCGACTTTCTCGCCGTCAAACAAGTTGACCACCTAGGCAGGTTGATAAGGTCTTCCTTGCGTCAGCTTGTTACCTGCATCTAAGCGCCGCCTGAAAAGAAAACCGAAAACAAAACCGTGAATGTTAGAAAAGACCAGCTTCAAAAATCATTTAATTAGTTTCCTTACAACACAAGCCCCAGCCCCAACGATCGAATGTTGACATAGATTCTGCCAGATTCAAACACTGTTTGGAGAAAACTTTTTTGTGTGTGTGTATGTGTGTGTGTGTGCTTGAAGGTGGTTTTTACTGCAATATGTTCCTGTTTCATATATACTGCAGAAATACGAGCAATACTATGTACATTATAAAAATGCAATAGAAAATAAAGAAAAGTTTTGACGAAAACAACCACAGCAACAAGAACAAGAGCAACAAAACAATAAGAACAAGAATAGCAAGAACAACAACAACGACAACAACAACAACAACAACACGAACAACGACGACGACAACAACAACAACAAAGACTCGCTAGATATAATGACTCATTAAAGTAGCGAAGTGAAATCGAAAACACTACAACCACATCCCTAAACACAAACCCCAATACAATGTGTACACAATAAAATGCCGTATAATGTAAACAGAAGATTCACTACAGTGATCTCTAAACCTTCTAAACTACAATCTTTTCAACTAAAGTTATTCGAACACTTTTATAAATCTTCATATTATTATCCACGTCGAGACCAGTGGCCGTATGCATAATCCTTGCGTTTGTTAACGCACGGCGGCGACCACGGGAAGCTCCCAGAACATTGGTAATGTTCATTTGTAATTAACGCGGTACGTTAACTAACGTATGGATTATGCAAACGGTCACAGGATAATTATTATATCACAGTCAGGTTAGTACGTTGAGCGACACATTTACCTAAATCATGGACTTACGGCCCGCACGAACTGAATTTATGCGATGACCAATCCACCGCATGAACACTGCGCTATTCGAGGGCTCACCGAAACCACTCGCGCGCAAGGCGAGAGGAAGCACAGCCACACACATCTATTCACACTGTAAAGTGATACTGATACTTCAGCAATACCTTGATAAAGGGTTTTCAAAGTTGCCGGCGAGGGGACGGGGGTTTGGGGNAAGAAGTTTGTTTTTTTATTAAGAGAAAGGGATGATGGAGACGTTGAATAGCTGAACGTGCATATTGTTAAATATTTCGCCATAAACACAGCGGACTCACATTTCATAAATCAATGTCACTGCAACTCTTATGCTAACAGTTAAATTACAACTTCAATCTCCTGTTTACAACTGAGCCCGGCAGCCTCATCTGACTGCATGTTGATCCCAAATGCAGCAGGAACCACGGCGAAAGGATAGCGAACAATAAAGAGTTCAAATCAACATGAAAGCGACTCGATCGAGCAAAACCTGCTTTCACAGTTTCAAGTACAGCGGTCGCACGCATNCCCCCCCCCCTACAGACACACACTGGATGTACAAAGTTCAGGTGTTTCTACATACATGTATATACACTTCTGAAAAGTGATGTTTCATCCATCAATCACAGTTCAACTAGCGCGCTCTTCCTGAGACCGAAGTTTTACATAATGTAACTGATTGATCTGTCGGGAGATAAGTGTTCATTATGAATTTCCTGTGATCCCCGGGCTATCCATACTTTTCGAAAGGCAATGGCTCACAGCAACAACAGGTGGCGCACATTCAATGTGTATCTATGCACAGGTGATAACATCTGGTCGAGTGCTTTGTCTTTCATAGGATAGTTATTAATGCGCTGGCTGTTTGCAGCAAGCTGGCACAGGGATAATGAGATAGCTTGGTGTTTTTTCCATGAAGTGATGAAAATCCAATAGGCGATGTACATAATGTATAACGACTGTATCCTTTACTGTCTTGGCCACATTCCAGTGTATATTATGAGAACCTCTTAATTTACCAGAAGGATTATATGCTTCGGAGAACAGTTCTTAAACCTGAGGAATTAAATTGCCATCGCGATAATAGCAACTTTTACTGAATCGCAAACATTTTCCATTTAACAAAACGTAATAAATCTACACAGAAAAAAAAATAATCACGTAATAATCGTAGTTCCGCACCTTTTTCTCTGCTGCTGAGAAGTTGTGATTATACGATGTCGGCTGTATTATAATTCATTCGGTGTATTCTAGTCTGGATATAACATTTCTTGTTTAGCCTGGTGCGTTATTTCTGTCATTTTGCTTCTTCCTGGTAACAATAGCTCTGGTATCATTAGCGCATCCATGCTATTCATCTATTTTCTTCAAATAACTTGCTCTTGTTTAACCGGATATGGATGTGTCTACATACATGACCCCGAAGATCTTGCCACATGAAATCAATTCTGAAGACAGAAGTTATCCAAATGGCAGCATAATGCAGAGCCCTGTGTTCCACAGCACCTGATATGGATGTGTCCACATAATTATATGGCCCCGAAGATCTTGCCACGTGAAATCAATTCTGAAGACAGAAGTTATCCAAATGGCTGCATAACGCAGAGCCTTGTGTTCCACAGCGCAATCAACTAGGAGGTAGCCGTAACATTTACGGACTAAAATACAATCCTGGTGTACATTATTAAGTTTATTGATCTTGAACATCTGTCGGTCACCAATAAAACTGGACCACATACACTGAAACCTTACGGGAAGGACCCGGTGTCTGCGATATTGCAAAACGGGTACTGTATATGAATTGTCGATGAAATTATTTTTATCCGAAGTACAAAATGTCATTTATGGTCTATCCC
>JAWQUT010000215.1:57659-68125 GCA_033807755.1 Ellobium chinense
CAGTCAACTTTCATCCCCCAATCCCTCTGCAAAAGAACATATTTTTTTTCTGGTTCTGAACCAAGCACTTTCAAAGATGGTACATAATTATCATTATTGTTCCCTCTCCACTAACTGCGTTATCCAGTCGTTACCGTCGGAAGGCAAAGCGCCGCCTACAAAATTAATGATTGTGGACACTGCCTGGACTCAGATAACTCTGCTTTCATATTTCATATATTATACGTCTTTGTATCAAGTTTCTTGTCTTCACCGTAATGTTCGGGGGGACAACAAGCCATCTACAAAGTTTATAGCATGAAAAATCAGACTCATAAAAATTCGGAGAAAAACAGCGCTCCCCGATGTGGACCGTGCAACTAAATTCAACTTAGCGAAGTCTTCCTTCATGCCTCTCCCTTTTTTTTTCCTTTATTACCTATGCCGACCTTCGTTTATTTTGTTTCGCGTGACTGACGTCAGGAGCCCATAATGCTAAGCGATGACAGTATATTGCTACAGCTTCATCACTTATATTACGAGTATATTAAGCCCAAAGAAAAGCTTCAACCGCGTCTTCTTTACAGCAAAGCAAGTCTTAGTGTCACTTAAGACAGTGAATTCTGCATTCATGCTGCAGTCCTTACTTTGAAAGCGCACGCGAATCCAGAACCCACTGAGCAGAAGTAAAAAGCCCATCAAATTTATCAACGTCAACTCAGACCCAGCTGTGATACAAAATAATCTAAACAGCATATAATCGACGATGGGACCGGATAAAATATGGCTATGATATCACTTCACACAGTATCAAACAGTTACTAGTGTACACTTTTAACCTGCAAAGAGTAACAACGTAACGATAGCAAAGACGAATACACTTAGGAAGTGAACGGAAAAGGACAGACCAAAGGGCAGCAGTATAGAGCATATCATCGCGCTCATTCCACATTTGCCTACGTCTTTTCTTTTTTATTTTTTGATGGCCTCGGTTGCTTATATAACTATGATCTTCCATTTATCTTCGTTTTTGGTTGGTTTTTTTTCCTGTTAAAGCAATGTAAAGTTTTGACTTGTTACTTTATAACAAGTTTACAAACTAATCTACATCTGCTTCAGGGTTTTGCTTTGAGCAACAGGTTGAGAGCGCTCAGATTTCTCAAAACCTCAAAAAAAACGAGTTAAGAAAATGTGGAATGAGCTTGAGGATATGCGAGATACGAGAGACGAGTGAAAATACGATGCTCCATTCCAGGTAATTCTCACTATAATACCGAAGCTTGCCGAAAGGTGTCGTTTCACAGTACTAGAAGTCACGAAGATGAGATCGAATTTCTTTCAGAACCTCTCCCACACAGTCTATATTAAGTAAATCAGAACAAAGTCAGCTGGTGCGCTGGAATGGGAAAGATACTGAGGAGCATCCCTCTCAGCCAATCGTTAACATTTCTCCGCAACTGTGATGGGTTTCTCGCCCCCCTCAGGCGTAGACCTACCTTGGACATGTCAACAATTACGCTTATCAGTGGACAAAATTAATAGTGAAAAAAAACCCAACAAAACAAAACAAAAAAATCAACAGCTAGTTAATTTCCAGAACTGATCTTGTCTTGATGCACCAAAATATTCCCTTTTTCATCGAGGCCAGATGGATTTTATTGTTTATCTTTATAATAGTTTTGCTGGTTGTTTTTTTTTTGTCATTTTTTAAGTTACAAATACTAGCCCACTACTGCCATTATTAGTAATTTCATGCAGTTTAACTAAGTTTGGAATTACAGTGGCAGTATTTATAGCACATACCTTATACGACGACTTTGTTTATCTAAAATTACTGATACCAATATCACATCAACGATATTCCGAGTTTTTCCCTCTAAACACATTAAGCATTATCGATGCCCAAATCTGTGACGCTACACTCTAGCACATCAGGCTAGCAAGAACGCTGAAAATCTAATATTTCTTGGTAAATGACAAAATCTTGTTCCCAGCTTCAGACCAGTGGACCTAAAGAGGAAAGAGTATCCATAAAAATCATCTTGACATTGAAAGAATGCACGCACAAAACTAAACAGAACTGTTTCAAAATCCAGCGGTCTCTCTCTTCGATATTCGAACTGCATGTCGGCGTTAGTCTTGGCAAAATGAGTGGCGCACAAGTCATAATCACTGATGCCACCGGGAACTAAAACCAACTTATACAGGTAAAATTAAAAAGATGAGTAACGAGGACAGCGCATGCGTTCAAGCAAGATTCCGGGAAGGCAAAGAATTACAGATGCTTGTCAGTAATGAGATACAGCAGGTATGCGCTGGTACTGTTCACGACTCGGATATTAATTACTCGTTTGTTAATGAACCTGTAGCCCCCAGTGGCATGCTAATTATAACATTCATGAAGTAGACGAACGGTGTTGGTAATCATAATGTTATGAGAAATCACAAGCGCGCCGTGGTAACGGCTACCTAATGGGTCAACAAGAGCACCCAGGTCAAAGAAGCAAATGGTTTCATTTTCACAATGCTGTATATCGGATCTTCCGGTAATGAACGGCTTTATTTTCAGGTCACTATTCCAGAGCACCCTCTTTCCACAACAGAACACGTTCAGATTGACAGCCCTTTTCCAATCAGCAGTTACGCTTTAGATTTACTTTCAGATTTACACTTTAATATGTCAACTGTCTGGAAGCACAAAACGCTCGGCTGCCAAATACAGTAGTTCTATGCCCAGGGCAGATTTCACGATGGTCTCATTCAGAAAGGGAAGCAAACAAAAAAAAAAATGATGCATTTTCGCAGTATGCAACGATTTCAAAACAGTCTCCAGATCACCCTCTTCAAGAAGCATCAAGTTTTCGCTATGGCAGTGCTCAGTAACCACCGTAAAGCAACTTCTTCGACCAAGTGAATACATCTTCTGAACAAGGCATACGCTTCTGATGCCGAGCATTAATATTTAATTTGAACATGCGGTACATGATCCCTCTCAAATGCTTCTTCGAAAGTTCTTACAGCATCAGTTTTCATGGTGGAATATGTCGTGAATTTCAGCAATGAGCTCACAGTTTCTGGCTACCCTTATGCTCATCAAGAGAGAAGTTTTAGTAGGGTCTGGTCTCTAACACATTGGCCTCGGTCAAGGCATGACCCAGACTTTAAGTCCTAGGAGCGCCAGTCTTGGAATGTCTTTCCTTCCTGGATACGTCTTTAGGTTGCAGGAGCCTAACTGGTCAAATAAAACTGGACTATCAGAGTCAATAGTAGCAGAGTATAATATATGTCCAAAGGATAGATTGTGTAGAAATAATCGTATAACATGAAACCACACCGCAAAAGTTGTGAAATTGTCTTGAATTTGTAAAAAAAAATAATTGCTTCAGGCAGCGTTTCCCAATGAAAGGCCAATTCTTTTTTACCTCTTTCCATCTAAATAAAAAAATGTGAAAAATCTAAATGAAAAAAAAAACAAAACAACCCTGTAAACGGTATATTTATAATTTGAGCACAGTGGTGGCACAGACTGGCGGACTAGCCTTGGCCATCTCGGAAAGTTCCTGTGGTTCGTTAAGAAATTTGTATTAAATGGTTCAAAGAGGCTTTTACAATTTGGCTTCTGCAACCTTTACAATCTTGGAACGTCTCTAAGTCCTACGGAACGTAAGTCTGTAGGTCCTACAAAATACCCCACGATAATTATGGACACTGCATTGTCAGTAATCGAACAGCAAGTGAGACCCAGTAAAGCGATACAGGAAAACCTCTTTCTGACTTTTCCACCTAGGAAACGAGCCTCATATGCATAAGAACACCCACATGAATGAGAACACATACAGGAATGAATGTCTACTAAAACAGGCCGGTTTTTCCACAATAAAAAATTACGTCTAAAATTACGGTCAGATCATTACCCTTTAAATCTAGTTTCCGTAGTTCCCTCATTATAAATGTTGGAGATGACCCAGCGCTATGATTAATCTTTAATCCGTATGTCATAGCCGCGCGGTCGCCATTGTAAAACGAATGGCACTGGAAAGGCACCAGAGAATTGTGTCCCTCCCTCAGGACATCCTTACCGGTTAGAATATTATCAAGATTTGGGAACCGTCCTAGAGTCAATGCACTAGAGCTCATTTGTCAAAACACTAAGCGTTTAGACACAATGTAAACAAGCAACCAATAATGAAACACGGCTTTGTATGAACATGTTACTGTTTAAACAAAGTTTGGTATAAAATGTGACAATAACAGATAGTAAAACATGCCTTAAGGTTATCAAAGCGAAACGATTTCGAAAACACAAAGCCATCTAAAGTGGAAAAACAAAAAAAAAACTCAATCTGTGCTTCTCTTAGTTTAAAAAAAAACAAAAACTCAGCCCTTTCCCTAAAAAGCTGGAGCGTTTAATGCTACGACCGGCTTCAGAAAGGATACAGCTTGGTCAGCAAAGACATCATCCCAATTTTTTCTGAATCTCCGAATTCTTTCAAATCTTCACAAGTCAGTAACATCGCACGTTGTCCTTTCAAGCATATTTCGAGCTTTAGAAGAACACAGGCAGCAAACAATTTCAAAATATAGTAACTAAACCAAAAAAATACAACAAACAAACAACAACAACGTCAAGCCTTAGTA
This sequence comes from Ellobium chinense, assembly GCA_033807755.1. Classification (NCBI taxonomy): domain Eukaryota; kingdom Metazoa; phylum Mollusca; class Gastropoda; order Ellobiida; family Ellobiidae; genus Ellobium; species Ellobium chinense. The sequence continues at coordinate 62,277 of JAWQUT010000215.1, forward strand.
CTCCATAAAATTACCTACGAATACTCACACCCAACGTCTCGAATGTTTGCCTGAAAACTGTAATCCATACTGCAAACTTAAATAATGTTTGATTCAGTAACTTAATCCCTTGCAGTTTGGAGTCCCCAATGCACCAACCTTATTTAGTTTTCATTCCCGCTAGCCTAAGAGCCTGTATGCGATGCTTATTATGCAAATTTTTCCAATGGTAACAGCTGGGGAACGCTGGTGACAGGCTCTGCCATGACTTTGCTCACTGTCATACCTACACTCATATTGCTCGGGCCACAGGAAGGGAAGGATTTTGTTTGTTTGTTTGGGTGGGTAGGGGTTGGGGTGGATGGGGATCGCTATGAAAACAGCGAGAGGATTTTCCAAGTTGTTGAGTTCGATAGTCGACATGAAAGCCGTGCCTGAGTCTGATATATTATGGCGAGGGGTGAGGAGGACTGACGTGGCGACAGTTATTGTGTAAGGGGTATCGAGTCTTTTTCGCAAGGGCGTGGTGGCTTGTCTTCGGTTATGGTACAAGTCAGTAGACAGGAGGATAAGCTCCGCGAAAATAGTTGTGTGATCGATTGGATTTAATTCTGGTCTACATGTATCTACTGGAAATTGCCCTGACCGCCACACTGGTCACTGGCCACTCCATTTAGCTGACATTAATCCTCAAGTCAGACCTAACAATGACACTCCATGGACCGCAGGCACTCTGATTTCAAAATCTTCATGTCAGTCTTCTGTTGTTTAGAATGAAGTCATGTGCCTTAATTGAACGCCCTTTCACTTCAATACAAACCAAACCGTACCTAAAACAAAAGCCAAGTCGCTACTGTCGCTGCGGATACAAACATTTCACAACAGCAGTTAGACTTACTATTATCTTGGTCAAGCAACCAGCCTTGTCCTCGACTCCTTGATATTAACAGAGGGACTCACAAACCGTATGGTCAAGCTGTTTCCCATTTCAAGCATATAGCCATATCAGAGATGACGCTTGAACCATCAACGTCAGATGGCCGTCTTTTCAAACACCACCGTAAATTTGTACTCCTTGAGAAACCTATCGTAAGGAGGACAGGTAGTTTCAGCAAACTAATATTCATTTACAGCCAAACAGATATACATTTGCAGCGCCAAAACACAAACAGTCTCAACGAGACTGGGCGGAGCTGACACATAATAATTATATACATCTGCCGCGCCAAAAACACAGTTTTCAGCGAAACGGGGAGGAGCTTAACCGCCCAAAAAGGAGGGCGAGGTTTCATTTTGTATCTCTACTGATTTATTAAGTGTGCATGGTCTTTTCCGCTTGCCAGGAACAGTGTACTAAAAATACTTCAGTAGAAGGACTGTTGCCCCTGCTCACCAGCAGGGAAGTTGAAATAGGATTTTGAGCAGATTAAGAAAATGGTTTCGATGAAACTAGAAAAAAAAATTCTGGAAATAAAATCTTGTAAAAATCTTTGTCAAAATTTTGGAGATGATAAAAATCAATAAAATCAAATATCTAAAGCCGCGTATTTACGGCCTGGTCAGCGGAAGTATTTGACTCAGTCTCTTTGCGCTGTAATTGTATACTCTATTTACACAACAACAGAAATCAGCACGCATTTTGATCCCGTCTTTTGGCGCTGTTAATATATTATATCTGATCTGAGTGATATAGCTATAGGGTATAACATTTCTGGCGCTGAAACTACAATCTCCGGTCGCTAGCAAGGTTCGAGCTCGACATCTTCCACACCATGAGACAAGCGCTCTACTTCTCGGCCATCTAACCTGCGCGAGTACACGCACGCTGGCTACAACTGATAAATGATAAACAGTAGGCATGTGCATAATCCTTACCTTAGTTAACGCTCTGAGGTGTATCAGAGAATACTCCCAAAACATTAGTAGTGTTCTCTGCAGTTAACACCGTATTTTAAATAACGTATGGATTTATTCGGCCACAGAATTGGCATCCATGATTTTGAATGATTTATAATTTGGCTCGTGAAAGACCTGTCCATGGTGCACAAGAGTCAAAAACACTCTTGCCGAGAACAGCGACGTCAAGACTAGTGTAGTAGTTAGGGCATCACTGCAGCTGTTACACTTCACCTGTTGGCAGCACGATCAAAGTGTCTCGACTACGTCGTCAACATAAAACTAAAAGCTGTACTCTATCATTGAGTGCTGAAAGGCAAACCCGCCTCCAAGAGGCCATATAAACACTGCTTGACTCCAGATGGACTGGCTTTTATATTACTGTATATCAATTACCAGACGTTTTTATATCAATTTTCTTTACTGTAACGTTCAGAGGAGCAGTAAACTAGTGAACTGCAAAACTTCTACGCAGTATGAAATGGTTTACTCGTGGAATTCCGTAAGGTAGCGCTCCGATGTGAAGCTTGCAACTGAATTCACATGAGTTATGTGTCCCATCGAGTAATCTCTCGACCGCACTTGTTAAAACTCCCTTACACTCTGAGCAATAGCATTTATCCCGGTGACTAAAAGGATCTTGTATAAGTGTTAATGTTATTCTATTCTGATATAATATGGGCAATAAATAAATTTGACAAACACATGCAACCTCTCCTCCTCTCCCCTTCACCTTCCACTGGCTCTCCTTTCCTCTTTCTCTCCCTCTCCCTCTTTCTCTTTCTCTCTCTTCCTCTTCCTACATCATGTAAAAACTCTGAAATTCTGACACCCTGCTGTAGGCCTTGATTTCGATATTTTCACTGTTTTCTTGGATATAGGATATTTGGGCTATTTACCAAGTTCTGTCTATATTTAAAAAGAACAGATTTAAAAGCAAGTTTTCTCACCTTCAAAGTGCCTGCTTCAAGCATGTTTATGACTTAATTAGCATACGCTGTAAACTAAATAAATCCATAAAAGTGAATACCTCACCTCGCGATTCAAGTACAAAACAAGATCGAGTCACAAATGACCAGATCCAGACTTTGACTCACGGAGGACATTAATTTCTTCACGCGACCTCAAGAGAAAGGACATTAATTCATCCCTCAGCAGACTCATTAGCAACGAGATAATGATTCGCAAGGGAGAAAATCGAACAATACGTGGAAAATGTAGAACAGAGTTGCCTCACTTTCCCGGCAAGGGGAGGTCATTCATGCTGTGGTGATGAATCTTTGTTTTTATGCAAAGGGGGAAATCAGATTGTCGGCAGGTCACACGCGGACAGTCGTAATTCAACTCGCAGTATGCAAAATTAATGCAACGATTATCGCTGGATAAAAGCCCCGGGAGAGACACAGAGGATGAGAGACACAGAGGGTGAGAGACACACGGGGAAAGAAAGAGAAAGAGAGAGGGAGGGACAGAGAGAGAAGGAGTGAGCAAGAAAAGAAATGGAAAACAGATGTGAATGTGATGACGAAGAGAACAGGACAGAGGCATTCAGTGTTAAATTCTCTCTGACGCTCGACATCAAGGCTTAAATAAAAATTAAATGATTTGTTTGGGTTGTTTGGAAATCCCGTGGAGGCACCACTTCCTAAGAGACTACAAATACTGCCAAGTACTCATCATGTAGCTTGATGGTGACATGGCGAAATGTGGTTGCAGACCGATGCATAGAGAGAGATAGAGATATAAAGAGAGAGAGAGAGACTAAGCGAGAAGTTAAGAGAGAGAGAGCGAATGACTATGAGAGATGGAGAGAGAGTCAGTATACACAATGGAAGACCAAAGACTGCATACTGCAAGATTATTAGCTGCCTGGGGACAAAGTTTTCGATTCAAACTTTTTTTCAGACTTCACAAAATAATGTCCATTGTAGCAATGTTACAAAATATGAACATACAGCTTACCACTAGACAGTACATAAGCAGACAAATGGACAGACAACCAGACAAATGAACAGAAAACAAAACAAAACAAAACAAAAATCGACAGCCAATTAGACACATAATGTTAATATGCCTATGTGTCTAATTGGCTGTCGATTTTTGTCGATTGCAGAGTAAGTTTAAATATGCCTAAAATGCAACTTCCACAATGGCTTCATGGTGGCAGAGATGATATCAAGCAAGGAATTAAGGAACTGGAGGTTGCGGGTTCAAATCCCTCCCGAGGCGGAAAAAAAAGAATCAACAGAAGACACATAGGTCAAAGACGTAATTACAGAGAAGTTAATGCTCGGTATGGGCAGGATATCTCTCTAATCTCTAGCCTTTCCTCCCCTTTCCCTTCCTCACATCTCTGTTACACCATGCTCCCCACACCTGACCCGTTCTCCATAATTAAAACGACGAGCTGGCACCTAGTAACAACACCCCAACAAGTCATTACCTGTTGTCAGCTGCACCTTTCTCTGTGTTATTTGTTTTGTAGTCGTTGAAAAATTACTATCGTTGAATTTAGCGATGTAAATGTATAGTGTTCTGTATTCGATCTAAATTTAAATCGTCAATTTAAATTTAATTAAATTAATTAATTTTGAGTAAATTTAAATCGTCTACGACCTACTAAAGTTGCACGGAATACGAGGACGGGCGCGATCATAATTATACTCTGAAGGATCTGGCAGTCTGCGGAAGAGAGCTCAGCAAGGATATGGACCAAGCGTAATGAACAGTGGAATGTTGCACAATAGGTTTAAATATACCTAAAATGCAACTTCCACAATAGCTTCATGGTGGTAGATATGATATCAAGCAAGGAATTAAGGAACTGGAGGTTGCGCGTTCAAATCCCTCCCAAGGCGGGGGGGAAAAAATCAACAGAAGGACATTTGGGAGTCAAATGACCCAAGTGTGGCCCAGCCCCTTTAGAGTGTCAGCAAGACAAAGGGCCGAAACACTTGTTAGACGGGGGTATCTTTCTCCGAAGATCTTCTGTTGCCTCGGTTCTCCGAGTAAAACCGTTTCCTATTTATTATTTTCGTCAAATGTATACTGTCAATGTGAGCTGTCAGATCATGTTAAGCTGTTATAATGGTTTATCTGTTCACGTGCTGTCCTGTCGAATATTGTATCGTTCGCCTATGAACCACAGTTGTGGTCTGGGTTTATATCTAATAAATGCGTTGAAGTTGTTGCAGGCTTGAAATGTCCATGATGCTAAGAAAATGTATCCTTGCAGCGAAAACTGTGTAAAATTTGCTCTACTGAAGAAGGTCACTATTGTTTAGCTAGTCTAGTGTCCTCATGAAACTGACGTAAAACAACATTATCAAGATGGTACCAAAGAGTCTTGAGTATGAAGTCTTTTGTCTCTGCTCTCATCCTTAGCCGTGATTCGACGTGGTCTTGTTTCCATCTAGCTTCTCGAAAGACAAACTGTTGTCCCCAGGCCCGCCACTGTTTCATAAAGTACGTATGATCTTGTTTCCCCAGCTTCTTGACAGACATAGATCTGTTATCCCTAGTTGCCACAGTTGTCTAATGCTATCAGATATTAGGAGAGATTTGATGAAACTCTTCTATTATGACTGAACTTGACTGTGAGGAACAGACAATGCAGACTGTTCACTTTGGTGGTGTTTTGTTTTGGTCATGTTTAAGGTCATAGAAATACTACATAACAACCCGTTTGTTTAAAGTTTACAGTCGATCCCTTTGCAGCACAATTATGGCTATATAAGAGAAGAGGCTCAAATCCTAATCAGATCACTAATAAGAGAATGCCCTTTTACAAACACCGCCAAAATAATCAATGGAGACACTTGCTCCCAGCAGGATTCGAACCCAGGATCTTCGCACCTGGAGACAAGCATTCTACCCTTCAGCAATCTCTCTGGTCTCACTATGCTAAGGTGCCTAGTAATGAGACTGTTAGATGCCATATCCAATCCCCTCCTCCCTCCGCCCTCTCTCCTCTC
>JAWQUT010000215.1:81837-120455 GCA_033807755.1 Ellobium chinense
GGGGGGGGTAGAATGGAGCGGGGATAATCTTCCTTGCGGGAGAGAAATGGAACCTCAAATCACAGGTAAATGATGGATTTCATACCGCATTGTTATTGCATTGCATACTGCCTATGCTTGAGATCAATAAACTGCCTATGACTGTGACCACACGGCCTCTAATCTTGTCGTTCCTACACATAGGGGAGAAAGTAAATGCCATTCGCAACACAATATCACAAGATTGCAGAGAGAAAAAAATAACAAACTCAGAAGTACTCAACTCAAGTACTCAATGTCAGATCAGTCCCACTGAGAAAAGGGATCCTGAGAGGACATAATTTATGTCCTTTCCACAAGTCCACCTGCACACCGCCCTCTCCTTCACAAACCTAAAATATTTTTTTCAAAAATGTAATCAGTTGCATTTCCGTTAATGTAGCAACACTATATGAGTGCGCCCCATTCCCCAGAAATAGTAATCAGTCGGCCCTATCAGAGATCAACAAAGCATGTGTGTGGATCCTATGTCGAACTCTTTTCTGCAAATTGATCTAGTTGCGACCAAATAGGTATTTAATTCTGGCATGGGTCTTCAGCGAAGGGAGAGTGGGGAAGGTCGTTATTTTAACAGTTCCGTTTTTCTCTCTTCCAGTTTCACTTTCTTTCTTCCCTTTCAGCTATGAGATTAATGTTATCCTATACCTATACAACAACAACAACATGTTCTAGAAAACCACTAGTAAAGAATTTATGAGTTGTTATGATAACAAAGAATTATTATGTTAGTCTAAAGAAAACATGTTTCATTCACAAGTTCGTGCACACTCTGAATTTTCGAGCGCGCAGAAATAAACTGAACAAAACAACTTGCTTTTTGTCTCGAAACAAAGAAGCCTCATTCTTAGAACTGTTAAAATTATAGACAGGAGGAGAGAATGACAGATGCAATTTTTAGTAAACTTTAACCAGGAAAGCTTCCACACAGGGATAAATCAAAACGTCCGCTCATGGTAAGGGAAGAAAGGCTAGAACGTTATGGTAGAGTTATTACATCTTGAACCAAACCATATGCTGAGGTCTCAGTGAATTCACCCATAATGAAGGTGGATGGCAAGGGTCATCTTTTCCCCTTAACATTTAAGTTACTATAATACATAATTTCCTTTGTTTTGTTTCTTGGACTTTGTCTCTCTTCACTGGTCAGACACAGGTCAGTAGTTCATCCTATGTCTGTCCTTACAAACAACAACCGGAAACTCGTTTTAACATCATTTTGACAAAAAAAGGACCGTCTCTGGAAGTTGTTATAAATAAGCAAGCCAAGATGGCTGCGACTAAAGCGGAAGCGACGGGAGACATGCACTGACTTGCGAGTGGTCTTGTTTTACTTGTATCTCTGCCTCATTCATTAGCATTCAGACCATCCCATAGACCTTTCTTAATGAGCTACGGTGATCACGTGATTCTCGAGCTATTTTTGGGGTTTACCTTTGTTTCAATATAGTGGAAGAGAGAAATCTTCATCTGGCGATAAGACAGACATTTTCGGATATGGTTATATAGTGAAATTGCGCAAAACAAGTTCGGGGATGAGAAATATTATCAAAGAATTGCTCTATTGCCATGTTCTATGTCCTGAAACACTCATAAATTGATTTTAATAAGTTTAGCTCCACTCGGTAAAAACTATCTGGCAAGAAATTCATTTGCATCATGTGGCTACAATTCCTATGTTGCCAGTTTGCCCTGTTTCATATCAATTCACCTGAAACAGTTTTCTGGGGTCCCTTCTCATATTGGCATTTTACAGACACTTGAAAGCTTCATCGTAAGCAATATTGTGTAACGTAAGGTCATTGCCTCGATCAGAGCTAGCCTCGCATCGCGAAGCACAACAGTTTCTAGCCATGTGTACTGGTCACCGGAAGTGAATCCGACGCTGTGCTTGCTCATGAATATTCCATGAGAAAGGTCTATGTAACAGAAAGTTTCTTTCTGCCATCGGTAAATTTGAAACCACAGATAAATGCCGCCATTGTGGGTGAGCTTCCGATCAAGATTGCCAGACTTTTTTCTTCAGCGGAGCCAAATCGCACATGAAAAAGAGCCAAAAAATAAAAAAGGGCCAAACCATAATGAAAGCTACAGAGAGATGCAAGTACCTTTTTTTAAACGAAAGTCAATTCTGACCTGAACTCTGTTGGAGCCACAAAGGAGCAAAGAGCCAGTCAGTTATTTGGGAGCCAAGGGTTTTTAAAAAGAGCCAAAAATCCGAAAGAGCCGAGGCAAGTCCGGTAACCCACGGACTGGAACTTGAACATTTATTGTTTAACTCTAAAGCAACGCTACTGTCATGGTCTAAGCTCCACCCACAAATCTCAAACTCCGCTCATTGGCTGATTAGCTGTCTGAGACTAACAAGGCGAATATGATATGATATGATATGACCAGACAGACAGACAGACAGACAGACAGACAGACAGACAGACAGACAGACAGACAGACAGACAGACAGACAGACAGACATGAACTTCTACCATCCTACCAATCACCGTACTCCGGAGTGAAATGAATCATATCGTTCTCGTTCTATTGGATATTCTCAAGGCGGGGAGAGAAAAGGTGCAAGGCTTCCACACACGCACACTGCACAGTTACGTATCGCTTAACAGTGACAGACAGCAAATAATAATAATCATATTTTTCAGGCTCTATGAATCGCTTTTTTCTTCTTATGAGAGATTCTGTGAGGTAGCCTGACGGAAAGGTTATGGCGCTGCTCCCAGGCTTAGAAGGCCAGAGGTCCGATGAATGAAGGTTACAGATTCCTAATTGGATGAAAATAAGGTGTTAGAAAAACAGTAAAAATTCTGTTCTTTAGACAGATTATGCAGACTGGACCCTAGATTTGTGGACCTGTCAGCAAACTGTTTGCATTCTTTGCTGATTTTGTAAACTAAACCTGAAGTTTGAGTCATTTACTTCTTTTCTGGCGCTGCCTTCTGTGTGGAACACGAGTTAGCTTGTTTACAAATTACATCTTTCGATGTATCGGTTTGTAGTTCGAAAACGAAATGAAAGACCTGTGACTTAAACATCATTTATAATAAGCTTCTTGAATGCTCAAACTATACAAGAATAGTTAGAGATTCTGGAATTTCTTGCAAGTGACCGTAGAGGACACAGTTTACTGCTCAAAAAGGCAAATGTAAATAAAACGCACTGCGTAAATCTGCACAATGGTAAAGCGCCATTATAGCATAATATCCAGACATATATTCAAACTCCAAATTGTCTACCTTTCAATGCTGTTTCGATCTAAAATGGATAATTCAAATTTTTTTCCTCTTTCAACTGACACACAACAAACTAGAATCACACCAAAAGTGATTTAGTTCAGAAACAAGAACAAAAAAAATCATCGATAATATCCGCCCTGACACCAAGAACCCATAAACAATGGGGAACACCTTAATGTAAAAACAACACCATTGCCTACCTACTGCCCACCGCCACATCAATAAAGCTCTTTTTTCTCCTCTGACTCCTCAAAGACACCATATTCCTCCCCCCATTTCAAACAAAATACCAACAGCAACGATATTTCAACATTATTGTACATAACGTCCAATACAACATAGTTAGGATTAATTCGGTCTAAGACAAGTACAGAAACCACTATGCCGTGCCCTTTATAACTCATAAACACTTCCTCGCACTCCTGACATTGGTAACAGTTCTGTATTAAGTGTCAATGTGACCATGGGGACCACTCTATACTTTCATAATTCATAAACACGTGTCCTGTGACAATTTGGAGAGCTCAGTCATGACAGAACCCCCCACTGCCAGCAGCATTGTTTACCTTATGGAATCGACGCCTGTCACCTCTTCTCACTTTCACTCAGTGCTATGACAGCATGAATAAACATTTCATATTCATATGACGTATATTCGACCTGTGCCCAGATGTTCGGCACAGTTCATGATGTCAAAACAAACTGACGAATGCTGAATAAGGATGTTTTGCAAAGGACTTCCGGTGGTGTCCGGATTTCCGTTGGTGTTCCCCGATTCCCTTCACGGATTCTGTATTTAAAAGGCTTACATTGGCTTGGATGAAACAGTTCGCTACAAGTCATTCCTCCCACGTATACATGTACTTTTGTGAATTTTTTGATCTTGTAGTTTGTAATTGTATTTGCCCACCTATGTGAAACTGCAAGAGAGAGAGAGAGAGAGAGAGAGAGAGAGAGAGAGAGAGAGAGAGAGAGAGAGAGNGAAAGAGAGAGAGAGAGAGAAAGAGAGAGAGAGAGAGAGAGAGAGAAAGAAGGACAGAGATACAATGAGAGAAAAACAGAGTGAGAATGAGATAAAAAGACTCAACTGATCTGACCAATTAGTGGAATTTTTGAAAGATTTAATGGCCGCACACAATCGACATACGGACTTGGCTTCAGCATTTCAGTCTGGCCGCGAATAAGAGAGAGTTTGTTTGTGTTTGTTTGTGGTTAAGTTTTACAGTCTCTTATCAGCACAGTTATGGCTTTACGAAATTATCAGAGACGACATCCGTGAGACTGCCGTCTCTAAAGCACCGTCAATCATACCCAGGAAGAAATCCATTGCCGCTGGGATTCGAACCAAGTTTCTTCCACAACAAGAGGCAAGTGATCTATGTTTCAGCCAACCTTCCCCGGCTATTGGTGTGATGAAGAAAGAGTACAACAAAGAAAGACATAACAAAGGATTTCTTAAAAAAAAAACAAAAATGACTAAAGGCCGGATCTTCTCTCCCCCGTCCCCCTCCTCACATACACACCTACCCCTGGGCCCGACACCAACCTCTCTGCAAAGATGCAACAAATGCCAACTTATCGTCACCGACTCTGATTCTACGTAGTCTCCGCCAGGATTGGGCAAATTCACCAAAAAATGTCCGTTCAGATCAAGTTCAGTTCACTAAGGGGAAAAAAAGCCCTAAGATCAAGTAGTTTTCATATCAGATCAGTTCCTTTTGGTTTTTGAAATCGGCGGTCGGTTATGATTTTCGAGGAACATGTGAACGGAACTGAAATTCAGATAGAAAATTAAAGTTTAGATAAAACACTCGAACTAGTTACAGTTAAGATCCCAAATCAGTTCGTCCAATAAAGTTCAGATGACGTTCACGTGAACTGAACTCAAGTTCACAAACTGCGTTCATATGATCTCAGTTCTGCCCAACTCTGGTCTCGATCAGCCTCTGAGTCTGAAAACCTTCCATTGTGACAATGGGCATGACGCGATTTACCACTCTACCTCCATCATCACCTCTTTTGACGGCATAACTACAACACAGCTGTCCCCCTGAGACTCTGTCCCATAAACGTGATGCCAGACCCATTGTTCTAGATTTTCTGACCTCTTTATGCCTGTATGTTGACCTACCCAGAGCTGTGGTCTCGGTGCCGCGATCGTGAATGAGTGCCAACTTTTAAAACCGTCAGGGGGAGGGGATCAATACTAAAGTATTGAATAAGTAGGCTATAATAAAGAACTACATCTCGATCGATTCAAAAAAGCCCGCTTTGATCATGCTCTCCTGTGTTCCTGCCACATGACAATATGATAGATTGATTTTGTTTATTGAATTGTATATTATCATCGTTGCTTCAACTTCATTTTCACTTTAGTCTCTTGTCATTATTACATGTAATATTAGGAAACATGATGTGGACCTCTTGGCATTCAGTGAGCCACTTTTTACAATATTTGCCTGCCTGTCTGTCTCATGGTCTATATGCCTGCATGTCTGTCTGTATGTCTGCCAACACGCTTGCTTGTCTTTCTGTCTGCCTGCTTGTCTGTGCAGTTTTCGCGTTTGTTTTTCTGCCTACCTATCCACATTATTTTCAGTAAAAAATATCTCACAGCACCAACAAGGTAAGAAATGTTAGAAGACCAATGTCTTTGTCAACTGAAAAACTACTCAGACTTCAGCCAGCAAAACCGGCGACATTTTCTTCCCGACCGATCCTCCTTCGTCCAAACGCTTTGTTGAAATAGCCCTCCTTAGGTTACAAATTGATATAATTAAGACAACAAAGAGGGTTACTATTACTCATAGCCTTCATCATTAGACAGGCAGTCTAATCTCGCACGTAACAAGAGGCTGGACCAGCGGTAAAACAATATTATGATAGCATTAATCAGGAAAAAGCACAAACAAAAAAAAATTACCAAGCGTTGGCGTCTGTGTCGGGCGACCGGGTCAGAAAATGCGCTGTGATAAAATTATAACGGTAATACCCCGTATCATCTCTTCTTGTACGAGCTGACTTGCTCGCTGAAAACTCTGCCTGAAAAGTTTCCAAGAACGCATCGAATGCGGACCCACAAAATAAAACTGATAATGTGTACTAGTGCTCTACCATCTGACTGCAATGTCTGCCAACATTTGGTCATTACAGATATTCATGACTCCGTTAGAACTCGCTCTCGTCGAATACACCGGTCTACGTTGTTTGAGGAGAGTTTTAATGTCTCTTTTCAGCACCCTTATGGCTATACCAGAGATCAGGTTTGAACCCTTGCTGGGCCGCCGGGAGATAACGGGATTCAAATCTTTCGCGCCAGTAGATAAGCGCGCTGGGCCTAGCTCTCGGCAACTACGCAGGCTCTCATCGATTTGGCACGTGTCTTAATATGCTGGGTGCTTGCTCTTCATGAAATATCATATATGAAGATCCCACAACAATCCAAGACACTTGAGACAACAGAAGAAGATAATTACTTTTTTTGCGAAATTATGTGTCTTAAGTGGAAGAAAGAAGCTGCAATAAAGTTCGGCGCTGACAAAACGACAAAACCACTTAAAAATTGCTCTTGGTCTCTGAAGACCACATCCCTTACACAGAGCCGAAATGATGGTGGAGGAAACAGAGCGCCTGTGTCTTCGTGCGGAAGGTCTGGGTTCAAATCCTGCTCGACGTAGGTTTCTCAGTGGGTCTTGCTCTTATCGCTCGCTTGATGGGGTTTCAAGCCTATGGTCATGTGCATAATCCAAACATACGTACTGCGTTGACAGCAGTGAACTCTATGAATGTTTTGGGAGTTTTCCGTGGTTCCCGCAGTGCGTTAACTAACGTAAGGACTATGCATACAGCCACTGGTCTATACAGCCATAATTATTGCGCTGAAGAGGGACATCCATGTCAACTTTCGTAGGTTTATAATTAATATTTTCATGACAGCTGACCATTTCTTTGTTCTTTGACAATTTCAGTGGCCATATGTATAACCTTGCAATATCAACACACTGCGGTAACCACGTCAGACTTCTTGATGCCAAACTTCTTGAAACACCCAAAGTCAAACTATCTCTAGATGAAAAGGACTTCTCTATGGGTGACCCTAAGCTTTGGAACAGTATCAGTATTGAAATAAAGGAAAGCAAGAACATCATCACATTTAATAATAAACTTAAAGACTGAATTGCTTACATCAAGATTTTATATTCAGTAGTCAACTTGTTTGGGAGAAATTTCACGTATAGCGATCACATCAACATGTGTGCGAGTTTGTGCGTTTATGTGCGCGTGCGTATGCCGGTGGAGTATACTGGTCCTCTTGTATTCTTGAGTATTGATTTTGATTCCTCTTGTGTGAATTTTACAAAGAAATTATGCAGCGCCTTAGAGCACTTTTGTAGTGAATGTATGCGCCATATAAATTAATTATTACATATTGCCACGGGAAACCTCTAAAACATTAGCAGTGTTCATCGTAGTAAACATAATGCGCACAAACGAAAGGCACAAAGGCTCAAGTATTTTCCTTGAACACCAATGGCCAATTTTCTTTTGTTTCTGCCCATATTTTTCAGACCTGTAGCAACCGTTGATTGGCCCTCGTACTCACCACAAACACACACACAAAAAAGAAAAAAAATTAAATGGCTCATGAAATCTACTGTAACTTGATCGTCGTATCATGTTACGGACTCAGAACTGGATTCTCATGAATCTTTGGCGGCAAACCATACCAGTTATCATGGGCAATCAATTCCCATCGTGAGAGCTGAAATTAGGCCCATCTCACAATTTCAGTCGCCTCTCATTTTAAGACAACGCTGGATATACCGATGAGTCATTTCATAAAATTCATGTCCTATCTCTCTCCCTCTTACTTCATCATACGCCTCCCCAAACAGTGCACCATCCTTTCCTGCGACAAGTCCACGCCCAAAGACGTACATTATCCTGCTCTGCACAGAACAGAAAATCTCATAAAGTTTCGTGCAAAGCGCGTACACTCTTCCATACGTCCAAAAGTATTGTAGCTATTATCTTCTCATGCTTTTTGCTATCGAGAATGTAAGACTGACCTTAATGTTCACGAACAGCTGAGAAAATGCCAAAGCTTATCTGCAAGACTTTAGAAAACACTTAAAACTTTCTCTGCAAGCTGTTATGATAATTATTATCCCTCTGTCCTGACCTTTCCCGCTTACACTTAAGTCAATCCTTTCCTAAGACCCGTACACGCCCATAAGCATATTATATATAAACCTATTCTGCACACAAGAGAAAGCCTCTGCGGGTAGGCATATGTTAGTGTCAGTTTTCCAGAGAAACGCCTCAAGAAGACACCTGATGTCCTGACGTTCTAATGTGCTATAAACTCTTCTCACTCATCTCATCTCACACTTCTCTCTATCCAGACTGCAAGACTGACATCAAAGATATACACAAAACTGAAGAAATATACCCAGGTTCATCCGAAAATTCTGGAACATATCCGAACCTTTCTTGCAAACCCTTATGAAATTATCCATTGTGACTTCTCATGATGTCACATTGGTCATCCCTTTTTTTAGACCAATCCACGCCCATGAGCATACAGTACTTCCCTAATCTGAATAAATGAGGAAGTCTTACAGAGTTCCATGCCTTGCCTCCTATCCTTGCCCAACTGAAATCCAACATTAATCACCGATACCTCATCCAAAAGCCATTAGCCAAAAAAAAACAACCACAAACAACAGGTGTCATTTTAGAAATCCACAGGCGCCATACCTACCAATTTCAAATCAACCCTATGATTAGCCTGTAAAAAAAATTGGATTTAGAGGCGGCCACTCCTAGGCCCAGAGCCTAATGAAAACGTCGAATCTTTGATACTGAGACAGAGATTATCAGTCCATGTGTAAATTTAAACTGATATGTGCATTTTTTAAAAATCTTATATGTCGGCAAGTTTGCATAACATTATGGATTTGTATTCATGTAATTGTTTTATATTTGAAAATATTGAACAAAGAAGATTAATTTACACACACACACACACAAAAAGTTCCATACCCCGAGTAAACTTGCGCTTTCATGTCCACTTAAGAAGACAAAATGTATGGTAGATATCTCCTCTCCTGCATATCTCTATGGAGACGGTAAAACTTCTGACATTAAGGTATAAGCATGTGTATGCAAAAAATGAGAAAAAGTAAAAACTTATCCAAAAAAAAAAATTGGAACAAACCTGAATGTTCCCTGCAAACAGCTATGAAATTATCCCTCTCCATTTCGCCCAGTTTCACGTCCATCTGCAATGTTCATTGTGTAGACCCCTAGCACCTCGCTAGTAATACCCCGACACAGGTGCAGAAGACTTTTCTTCTCTAAGTTGCCGCCCATTATTCTTATCGAAGTAGATCAATAATGGCAAACACAACTTACGGCACAAGCAAGAGTAACGAAACAACCCCTTTCACACAACCAACCTCTAGCAAACTTGCTCAGAGTCAAAAGAAGAAAAGAAAAGCGAGTAAATGTACTAGACTAATTATGTACTGAACGCAGGAGAGCGACGTAATAAAGGTACACTGTTTTCGCGACGCTGAATATATTACCGGTATATAAAACCAATAACTTGCAAGCGGTCCAGTTGGACGCAATAAATTGTGGTTGAATCAGGAAACTTTTTTTACGACGATGATTTCACTTAAGCTGATCCACTGAATAGATTACTTTAAATTTACATTCTGTGCGCAGACAGAATACGTCCAACCATGTTGAACGGCTTTTTATGGGTCACCCGGGGGCTGGAGGGGGGAGAAATTGAATAAATGATTAAACCGCACTCTCGCCTCCAAAGTGATTCTTTCTCTCTCTCTCTCTCTCTCTCTCTCTCTCTCTCTCTCTCTCTCTCTCTCTCTCAAGGACTCTTTAATACTAGTGTGATGTCACAATAATGATGTGGAAAATTATTAAAGAGGATGTCTGCCGTTTTACGGAAAAAGAACGTATGCGCTAAAATTACAGTTATACAGGCGACGCACAAAATTGCACGTTGGGCTTTTCTTTATCAATTAATCAATGACGCATACGACTGGCAATTTCGGAAACTGCAAAAGCTACAACAGAATAACCCAGCTTGGCCAAATGGTTACGGCGTTGTACTGAAGATCTAAGGGTCTTGGGGCAGTTTCCCAGTCATGGTCATGTTGTATGTGCCTTGGGAAAGCATTTCATTCGCATTTCCCTCTGCCCAGCCCACCGTAAAGTGGGTACCTAGTTATAGGCAGTGGATGATACTGTCAGAATGTTACTGATCAGCGCCAGCAACAGCAGCAACACTGTCTGCTCCTCAAGGAGTTGAAAACGTCCTAAAGTGATCAGGCCTGCTGGGGCACAAATGTGAAGTTGCGTGAGAGAGCATTAACCTTGATATGAGACTTCAAACCGTATTATTATTATTATTATTATTATTTATTTTACAGAAAACATTATGCTCTAACCAAAGGTACCAAAATGTAAATGTTAATTTTGCGCATGCACTCTTTTTCTGGAATATGGTAGAAAACCAGAAGTCAACGTCGCATGACATGAATGATGATAAACTATCCCCACACCAGCAAGCGAACACTATATTATGTACAGCATTCTGACAAGATTTTGACAGCCTAGAACCCAAACAGGAAGAGGGTAACAAAAACAACAACATCAGCAGCGACTTACCGTTGTGACAAGCCGAACACCACCTGCTGCTGCCCTTCCCTTGTCACGTTGCGTCCATCAGCTGTATATATTTCACTGCTCGCTGGCTTGCTCGCTTTTCCTCACACCTCACCACAGTGTCGCGCACCATGATGTGTTCATCGGGCGCCGCCTGCTGTGGGCTGAGGTTGGCTAACAAGCCGTTCATCTTTTCTTTCTTACATGATAACTGCAAGTGACAAATCTTTACGTGTCCATGGTCTCGGTGTGAACAAAATGTCCCCGGGATACGTGTTCCGACGCGTCAAAACTACCCGCATCTCCAGGTTTCATGTTCCAACGCGTCGAAACTACTCACATCTTCAAGATTCGTGTTTCAACGCGTGAAACGAAACGACTGGACAATGCGTCAAACGAAACGGCTGAGAAACCATACATCTAAATATAAAGCAATCGCGTTACAAACAAAACCAAAAAAAAATGAGCACACTACCCGTGCGCGAGTGCAGGTGAGCTTTTGTGGGGCCGCTGGTAAGGTATATTAAAATGATACAAGAGTGTAAGGGCCAGAATATCGATCCCTGTTTCTGAGGTTTTCTTGATGTTTAGGGTGGTATCGTTGAGAAGTATTATATTCTTCAAGGAAAAGAAAAGAAAGGAATAGAAAGTGTACTGTACTGAAGTACTTTTATAACTTCTCCATAAGGGGTCTTTCACTCTAAGAATAATTTCAGTGTCACGCACCAATAGAGGCGTGAACAGGTTATAAATCTGCCTCAATGTTACAGTGTACAGATATTACAAAGAGCGCCACCAAGATATACGGTTTTTCATAAGGATGATTTTCTTGATAAATGAACCTATTGATTTACCTATGTCGTTAACTGTGCACTGAATAAAAACTGACAGATCGTATTGTCGTTTACACGATATCGACCCTGTCTTCGTATTGCTACGTAACTAACATTTCATATTAAATTCTGATTACCGACAGTCCAAACTTCAAGAGGGACAGTCGGTCCTTTGGTTTTCTATTTACTTGATAAATCAACCTTTCCTCCTTTTTTTCCCCCGACCCTCCTCAGCTGCCCCCATTCCCCACTAAGAAGGGCTCTTTATCCCGATTTTTTTTCTCCTCTTTTCTTTGGAAAAGGGAGGTGGGAGAAACTGACCCTCGGAATTCCCGCAATGCGGGGTACGCGGAGGTGCTAATTACAGCCCTGCTTCTCTCCCCTCCCCTTACTCCACTAGTTTCACTAGCAACGGCGCTACTGGCACTGATTGTGATGAAAGACAACGCGCCTTCGACATAGATGCTAATGAGAATCTAGGTGTCTCGAGTGAAATTACACCCCTTAACAACCAGCATGTCAGTCATTAAGACCAATGACTACAGATCATTCAGTACCGCCTCGTCCTGTAATCAGTAAAGCTGATCCCTTTAACACAGCGCTTTGCTATGAAACTTCTCTTTATTTCCTAAAATTCTGCTTATACATAACGCTTTAAATGTCGGACCACTCAACAGTCTTTCTGGTTTTCTGGTCCCCTCTTTCGCGCGGAACACTCCTGTGTGGCTGTTCACATATACCTGTTTCACCAAACTTCAGCTATTAAAAGTGTTGTTAAATCAGTTCTGAACATTTGGCTGACCGATCTGAACCGAATAGTGCTTTCGGCCAAATGTCTGTTGGCTGACTCTCTGTTCGGCCACGTGTCTGTTGGCCAAATGTCCATTAGCCAAGTGTCCGGCCACTTACTAAGTCTGAATAGAAACTATTCTTTTCCTCAATGACAGCTGAGCTTAAACTCTTGAAATACCTCTCCAGGACTGTGAAGGGGAACTTTAAAGTCACAGTCACAGATGTGGAAATTCCAAGCCCTTTTAAAGATTAACCCTGATGGTGTGTGAATACCAAACTAAATTTTTACTAAATAAAAAGTATGGTACTTTTCATAAAGCAGCACCTTTTGGTTGATACATATCTCTGAGCTCTAGTGCCCATCATTTAAATAAAAGATATTAAAGAATTTCATACTCATGTTAAGATCTCTTACAAAATGGTATGGTGGAGGTGGGCATGTGCGTATGGCATTTCCTAGGATTACAGATTACACATTATAATCTAGATGTGAAATTTATATCAGATGCTAGATTGTAATGTGCAGTTCAATTGTAACACCAGTAAATAACCTAAATCACATGCCCATCTTTGCCATAACTAACCATAAGAGATCTGAATCTGAAAATAAAAGCTCCTCATTACCAGACAGCCCCTGGTCACTGCTCTCTACCAAAAAATATTTTGCACCTCTTCACTGTCACAATATATATATATCTGTGGTAATATTTTTATTATCGTTAATATTTTGCAAATTCCAGTTAGTTTATTGAAAAATGCCTATGACTACTATAAGCATTTGGGAAGTAGCTCATGTAATGAAAGTAATGTAAAATCACTGTTTCAAGTGGTTTATGGAGGAATTTCAATTTCAGTATAAGCTCTCTGAGAGTGTGATGACAATGTATAAACACTTAGTTAAGAACATGATGACAGCTCAGAGTGACAGTTTAGTGTACAATTGCACTTAAAAGGTAACTCAGTGGACGTGTTGGATCATGAAAGGTATGTTAACGAGACTGGTGACATCACTTTGTGACAGATGAAAAACATGACACTCTGAATGAACGCTGCACACACATGCAAAGGCTGATACTTGAAAGTGTGCGTGGCACACTTGTTTCCACAGAGTTTATTTGACACCAGTTATCCAACATTGCTGTTGCGTTGTATTTAGGACAGTAGGTCTGGGCAGGAAACTCATTTAAACAGATTATAGGTGCATCAGTTTCTTAAAAATCAGAGAATCTGGAAGTGATGAATTTCTCAGTAAAATGAATCATTACCTTCCCTTAATCAGACTCATAAACTCGGTTCTCGTTTGTGTCTCTGCAAATCTGCATTATTTGCTATCTTCCTATAGACAGCAGCATGAGGTGATAATATCAGACCGTATGCAATGTCTTCACATAGCATAATCATATATTCATGCTCTGCCCACTGCACTTCACTGATTAGTATGAAAAGGTCCTGATATATTTAGCTGGTAGGTCTGTCTGGCTAGCTCTGGTGAACCTAGTCCTCAGCCAGATACAGAATCATGAATGAGTTCAGTGGATGTCTGGATCATGGGCAGATGTTGAGACTGTGTCTGATAAAACAATCATATCATGTAATTTCTCACCCAGGCCTACTGGACAAGGTGACCCCAATTTGGGAAAATTAACTCTCGAAGCATGAGGCGCCCAAGGTCCAGCCTCAGGCTGGCTGTGTGACCATTGTTAAAGATAATGACTGTTGCATGTGCTGTCTGCCGGCCAATCAACTGACGCCGGGCTGCAAAATTTGACTGCCGCCTCACAAGGTCAGCACTGGCAAGCGAATTTATTCTACACTAGCACCAAGCATAGTGGAGTGATGGTACAAACTGGTTCTACCATAACATCACAATGGCTGAAGAGTTTCAACAGCGGAACACTTTCACAGTACCAGACCAAAAGTTCACAAGAAGGTACTCACATCTTCTTCAGGCATATGCAGCCATTGCTTGGGATTGTCTTCAGCAGCCAGGAAGGCGATCAGATCTAGTGCTGTAAGTCTTGTTTGGCGACGTGATGACACAAAGACTAGTACAGGCTTGTGAGGGGAGTGGGTCTTGATAGCTACAGAGATGTAAAACAACAGGGCAGGTTCTCTGTCAGTTCGAGTAAGGTCTTTTAAGATAAATCATGAGAACTAGCTCATCACACTCATTCCGCATTTTTTGAGGATTCTGATAACAAAAAAATGAGGCAGGTATGTTTTAGTGTACATGTATATGCAGTTATGTTGCTTTATCTGCATATGTATTTGCCATGCATATTGAAGTTTGATTACCCATGTGTAATCATGTCAGTAACCTGGTTTCAAATAAATAAATTGAAATGGAGTCTTTTGAGGAGATGCTCACCTTGAAATGTTGGTTTATTCATGGTGGCCATGCGAGGGCAGTAGTGCTGTCCAGGGAATCCTTTCACATGAACCTCGAGAGGCACAGGCCGCACAGAGGGGCGGAAGTTGAACAAGCCCATCTGGAAGACAAAACACAGCACCATGTCTCATCTCATCTAAAGTTTACTCTCCCTAACACAAACTGTGCAACTGATGGGCATCACATTTAAATGCCAAAACATTGATAGCAAAAGTTCAGCTGGGTTCTGAGTTTGTAGAGATTCATATCATGTCAAATATAAGAGATACCAAAGCAAAGGCCAGTGTGCATGCTGAGCTGGTATATATGCTTTCATTAGATACACCAATGTTGATGGTACTCTTACATGCATATGAGCATTAAGTCTTCAATTCATTTGATTCTGCAGCTCCCAGCAAAAGTATTTTGTACACATTTTAAAACATGAACAGCTTTAAGCATGCTGAATCAGTAAGACACCACTCAATGCAACACATACCTCCCTGATGCCGAGCCAGTCTGCCAAGTCCCTGGCATTCGCCAAGGCTGTGGAAAGACCCACCACTCTTACAGGCTTTGCTGTGTGGGAGGAGATGAAGTTGGTTCTGGATACTATCACCTCCAGGACAGGCCCTCGATCATCACCTGCAATGAACAAGTCATACCGTGCCAAACATTGGATACTGACATACTAATTGAGAAACAAAACCGCATACAGTATATGTAACATATTACCTTAGGGCATGAAGTTAAATGGGGAATGTGTCCTTCATTAACTGACCAAGTGTTCCTATTTTTACCAAGGGAAGTGTCACAAACATTTTGCATGTTCATATAATATAAATACATTCAAAGGACTGACCATAATGTCATAAATAAACCTCTGACCTAAAATGGAATTTCAAAAAAAATCTCAAGCTAACAGCTTAGTACTGAAGAAGTTAACAGCTCAGAACAGGCCTTGTTCAAAACTTCTGTGAAGTACGATGTCAGTACTTAGCAGGCTGGACCACACAAACTTATTGCAGTAAAACACTCAAAGATGATGAGTTCTTACATTAGTTATACTGATAATATGACAGTTGTCAAATTTCAGAATTTGCAAGTGCCATTCATCAGTCTAAGTACAGAAATACCAACAAAATGGATTTATGGCATATAAGCGCTAACCTGGAGACAGACCAGAGCTGATGGCTCAAATATTGCTTGTGAGAAACAAAAACACACAAAACACTAGGTAACCATGCTACTAAATGACTAACCCAGCAAATGAATCTCATCTATGACTAGAAGTGCGACAGCCTTGACATAACTCCTGGTCTGCCAGCTTCGACTGACACCATCCCACTTCTCAGGTGTGGTCACAATCAGGTCAGCATTGGCCACAGCACGCATGTCTGGTGTTACATCACCTGTCAGCTCTACCACTCTGTCAAGAGAAAAGGGCAAGAAATTGTGGTCCCTAAACGCACATATTATGAGCCTTCTCTGAGGTCAGGATCACACACAATATTATATATGGGCAGTTCTAACTTATAAGGGAATTTTCTCATCTGTTTGAATATACAGCCCTCAATGACATTAAAGAAAGATTACCCCAACATACCCAATACACTGTATACTTCCTCAGAACAGCTGCAAATAAGCTTTTAGATTGAGCCACAGGGCAAAAGCTCAAAAACAACTGTATCAATAACAATAACAACAATAGAGGAACTTCCAAGAAGCCTATGAACTGGAAAGCCATGGACCCTAACATGACATACAAATGATAGAGGTGAGTAGAAGAGACTGACAGGTCATAAGAAATACTGACAAATTTTATTTTTTAGCCTATTGGCCAAAATATAGGCTGCTAATGATTTTTGCAACTTGAGTTTAAAGTGGACCTCAGGTGTATGGTTGGTCTTAGAGCTTTTAAAGCAACCTGAACTTCCTCCTACAGTACTATGTTTGTGACTTACTTTTTGCCCAGTTTCTGTTCTATCCTCACTTTCCAGTCATCCATTCTCTCTCTGACCAGAGCCTTCAATGGGGCAATGTACACAGCCTGAAGATACATAAATTCATGTTATAGCAATACTGTGGGCAAGGCAACATGTTTACTCTGACAGATAAGGAACATAAGATAGTGATTTGTGTATCTCTTACTCTATATTTCCACAAACTCATTATACTCCTTCAGTAAGGAACCAAGAGAAGCTTTAAGATTTTCAGTCCATACTGCATAATGGTATATATTATTTCACAAACTTATAGGTAGACCTGAGAGATTTGAAGGGACATTAATATACAGTTAACAGGATTTAACTGCCACACACTTAGTGGCAATTTCTGCTGCTTTTCGGATAATGAAATACTGCATTTTCTACATAAAAATCAATACATAATCGCTACTATTATCTTACATAACAAATTTTCCCGTGTTCTTCAGGGGTTGAGATTAAGCAAAGTCAACATGTTAACTTTTCTTGAAAATCTGTAAATGTCCACAGAATATATTAATGAAAGTTGAAAGAAGAAAAAGCTGGCCAAGATGGATATGAGACAGAAGAAATGTTAATGAGAATGGCAAACCAGCAGTACCTTGAATTTTGGATATTCTTTAAAGACCCTGAAGATGGCCAGTTCTGCAGCGACAGTCTTTCCTGAGCCAGTTGGTGCACCAAGCAGAACATTGCAGTCACTGTGATACAGGGTGTGAAAGATCTGAGTCTGGAAAAAAGTACGGATTTTACATTCTCTGACATAAAAAATGATGTTTAATCAACCTTTTCTTACCAGAAAGTCCTGCTTTATCAACCTTTTATGACAAAATAAAGTACTGGATAATCAACCTTTTCTGACAAAATTAGTGCTGATTAATCAACTCTTTCTGCCTCCCCCCAAAAAAAAGTCCTGGTTAATCTACCATTTCTGACCAGAAAATGCTGATACCTTGTTTGACAAAAAAAAAAAGTGCTGTTTAATCAACCTTTTCAGATAAAAATAAAAGGAGTGCTGCTTAATCATTCTAGGTATTCATTATTTTATGCTGGTACATTTAAGCTTATTTATTTCAGTATTCATGATCTATTTCCCCATAAAGGCAGTAAACGTTTCTCATAAAAGGGGCATTGCAATAAGATCCATAAGTTATTCAATGAAATGTGCAATGATATGATGAGTAGATGACTCTTCACCACATACCTGAATAGGATTAAAATGTGTGAAACTGTACAGAGCCTCAAATCTCAAGTCCTTCAGAGCAGCAAGAGGCAGTGGTTGTAAGGTCAGTAAATCTGGAAATTGACAAAAATAAACTTACTGCATACTCAATCACAAAGCATTATCCTTGCAAGAAATCCTTGAGCTCTATGCTTTTGTATAACAGATGTACTCGTCCACAAAGCATTGAAACATCTTGCCACATTTAACAAATTCTAATATGGAATCTTTTGGTTGTATGCCTACTGCCAAATTCAACAAAGTCAGAACTGAAGGAGCGACTGAGAGGTCTCTCTTTGACGGAATGAAATGTCAAAATAACTTAAAGTGAATTACAGTATTAACTTGTACAATGATGTGGGAATGTGAGGGCTTCCCTACAACAAAATGACATTTTGGAAAAACAAGATGTGTGAAATAATTACCTGATGATTCATGAGTAAGACATGATGAGTGTGATTTACCTGTGTAATAGATTTAATGTTGGGAGGGTGGAATGTCTCTCTAGCTGAATGAGAGGTTGGAAAGATATGGGAGGGTGAAATAATGTCCATATGAATAATGTGAGTAAAATGTGGATTGACCGTGTAATCAATATTATGACTTACCTGTATGAGGGGGATGTCTCTCAGGCAGAATGAGATGTTGGAAAGACATGGGGTGTGTGATGCTGGAGCCAATCCACCTGTCTGACACAGCTTTGATATAGTACTGGGTGGGCAGTGGCTCAAAGATGGGGATGGTGAACACAATGCTCTGGGGCTCCTGATTCAAGACCTGCGTAGGAAAACACAAGTTAAGATTCAAACATACAAGAATGTTGAATCTTCCACCTTTCACAAGCACAAGCAAATATCAAATAGGACCTACTTCTTACACAGCCTTGTAATTGCATCTTACCTTGTTAATCTAAACAGCCAAACTATCCTGTCTTTTATTAAAAGTTCTTCATCTTTGTAATCTATTACCAAGTTTACCATATACATCATGCCCTCCTGTAATACATGCATTTATTAATTCTGATGCGCATTTATCTTATCTATACAGGCAGTGGATATGGTTGGTTTCACCTGATTCATGCCTAGCATACACCAATGACAAAGACCAGTCTGACATAGAGAAATGTTTTGATTGGTCACATAAAAGAATATATTTGAATTCTCACCATTATGATTAGTTTTTATTACCAATATATACTATAAGAATGGATCATGGGTGTGGTAAGCTGTTCTCCATTACAATATATGTTGAGACAGTCATTTGTAAAATTCTCCCAGTGCCACCAACCATAACTAAATGGATAAGAGGTTTATAGTCAGTTACAGTCAGGAGTGCAGGATTCCATCAATGATGTATGGACAGGGTTATTCCACTTCCCTCATTTTGTCCTTTTCAAAGATGACGTGAAAAGTTTCGATATCCACCATCTTCTCATTGATGAGACCAAGCAATGTAAAGCCGTTGCACCATATCAATGAGGAAACTTGTCGTGTAATCATCTGCTAGTATCCCATTCAAAGAGCAGAATGCAAGCTAGTTCTATTACAATTACATAACAAATTATCTTGTATCACTGTATGCTTACATGTTTCTTGTGCATCATGAAATATTCCGAGTGGTAGATGTGATTGTTCTCTGGGTCTTCCACCCATATCCAGAAAGGTTCTGCAGTGCTGCCATGCACCTGATGATAAATACAGAATAATGGAGGTGTGCAGCAAATTCTACAACAATTGTCACAAATCATGATGAGGATAAATATCCAAGAACCTGATCATGTGAAGACACTGCCACTGATTTTACTACAGTCATAAATGCTATCAATGCAAAGGTGATAAAAATAGACAAGGTCTCTAGGATTTCATTTTTTCACCAAGATATTTCTGACTAAGATCCTGCCACTTAACATCACATTTCAATATGCATGAAACTGAATTTTTTTTCTATATAACATCATCTGATTAACATCCCAGCTCCACCAACTTATTTCACCTAGGATACTGATCTCACTAATCATGGTGAATGTTTCTTCCTTTCCTTCCTGGCCGGACTGCTCATTTCCATTGACAGAACACATGTCTAACAGCAATTATCCCTGTTACATCTCAACTGCATGAGTGTGCCATAATGTAACAAGATGCCCTTGATGTGCCAATAACACAAGGCCCTTCCCACTGGCAGCATGCTCTTTGATCAGCAATGGCATAATTGCGATTCATTCTTAACCCTTTGAACCCGTTATCCCGATATTTAGGGAATCCCCTTATTTTCCTGTGCACCGTAGTCCCGATATTTCGGGAAACACGGAAGCATTTCAGTAACGTGACTTTAGTGCTAAATATAAGGACCATTCAGGGACACTTTGGTGTGGGAATTATGGGAAAGGACTTCCAAGATGTCAGCCTCCATGTGGAAGCCCAGGGAAGGGGGCATTTATGGCTTAGGGCCCCAGGGTTCAAAGGGTTAATTCCCTTACCCGTACTTACACCGCTCTTTATCTGGCTTTCTAGCTAAGATTCTGCTCTGGCTAAGCTTCTGCTTTCTCTCTTTTCCCCAGCACCAGGATGTTTACAAGAGATCACTGTATCTTATACCAAAACAATGCTAGCTTTGTGTCATCCTTCATCTTGTTTGTATCATTTGCAGAAATACTATGTCCATTTAATTGCCTGCATCTTCTATGTTTTTGCATTCTAAATTGTGAAAAAAGCCTTCCCACTACTAACACTTAAACACTGCTCACTATTTGTTCAGTATAAGAGAATTCCTTTCAACCGTGGAATTTGGAGCTGTTTGATTCAGTAGTCTGATACAGTTCCAATGTAGCTTTGATTAGCTGTAACATTTTACCTTTATTTTTATCATGACTTCTTCAATGCAGAAATGAAGACATTCTCAAGAAATGGGATCAACTGGTGACAAATGAAATGTGTGAAATCTTTGTGTAAAAACTGGTAATATTTCTGCTACCTTATCATCCCATGAAAACTCTGGTGTGATTTCAAGTCGAACCCTGAGAACAGTCCTTGTAATGGGTTGGATGGATGCCTCCAAAGACAGATGAGGGATCTGGTGAACGCATTTTTTAATGACAGGTCCCATCTTCGCATGGTGTATTATTGCACCTGGAAAGGTAAAAGTAGACAGATTTCCACATGGACATTCAAAAGTTCAGATTCTCATTTGTAACAATTAGATTATTCATAGAATGAAAAGGCTGGATTGCGACCAGGATGCCTCTGTGACCGTTTTTTAAAATTGGAATTATCTTCTAGGCTGTTGGCTTTAGGAGAATTTGATGTGACAAAAATGATGTGCCTTTTGTCACTGAGGACCAAGGAATGTCAACCTGGCTTTTCTTGTCTTTTGTTTGATTGCTGTCTTTATTTCATTAGCCTAAGTCAAAATTTCCAGCAAACCTGTAAGACTGTAATGCTATCACAGGTCCCCAGTGCAACCAGGTTGTAGGTAAATTCAAGGTAAATAAGTCAAGTGTTGATGAGATAAGAAACAATTTCATTGATTATGTCCTTTGACAAGTAAAGTTTGTTGCTTGTTTAGTTTCTTTTCCAAATTAAATACCAATAATCACTACCCTGGTTGCACTGCAGTCTTGTCAGTGGTCACACTGAAGATGTACTGGTTGCAAATGGGTATACTCGTAGATTATTTTGGTTAAACTTCACGGATGACCACTTTTGGTTTGATGTTGTAGGCATAGTTTTGCACAGCAACAGTCCCTGAATAACCTACTTTCACAACAACGAATCAGAATGCTTGAAACATCAACAATTGGGGGGGGGGAGGTGCATATGTCAGAAGGGGGAGGAGGAGTGAGATGTCAATTGCTTCAGAATGTAGGGCTTTGTTTACAGTATGTCATGCATATATAGATATTTAAGTGCCCAATTTTCCTGAAAAGAAATGAATTTTTTCTATCAGACAATGGTGGAAGACTGAGAGGAAGGACTACATTCCTACCTATTTCTCTGGAGTCCATTTCTCTCAGCTTCTCTGGCAGGAGTCTCTTTGCCTCCAGCTTGGTCAGAATTTCATGTGTCAGGATGCTAAACTGCCTCATGGGATTTTCAAATGACCACAGTCGCTTGTCCACCATCTTACACATCTCTAGTAGTTTGGCTGCCAGCAGAGGATTGCTGTTTCTCAGTGCAATCTCAAACAGAGCCCTCATGATTCTACCAGCATTCTAGAGCAGAGGCAATCAAGATCATTAACAATATTAACTGTGTGTGGCAGGGAATAAAATGACAGAATGATTAAACATTTAATATCTATACATTCAGGTGATCCAGTTTTTTGTGCTTAAGATAGTATTTCACATGACTTAAAGAGAAGTACAGTGGAATTTTGTTAACATAACTACTGCTTAACACAACTGCCTGAAATCCCTACTGCTTTATGCCATATATGGAGCACAATGGATAACAAAAAACTGCTGATTATATACATTCAAATGCTGGATCTGAAGGGTGATTGTGTCATCAGAATTCCACTGTATATGGCCTTATACTTCAATACAGACAATACATTACAATTCCCAAATACAAGCAGCCGCTAAAGAGAATTTACCCCTAACACCTTAGCCTATATTCCATGAAGACATTACAAAAACACATCAATGACCAAGGAAATTCAGATCAACAGCAAGGAAAGAAGGTTTAAAATCTTAGGAGAAATGGCACCATGTTGCCAATGGCACATGAGTTAATGTTAAGTATGTACTCAAGGATGTAAAGGGCACATCATGGAAACATCAGAAATTACCAAGATTGGATAGCAACTAGATAATTCAGTGATACAGCCCACTACTACTACCACTTTAAGAACTACTTCTAGTAGCTATAAAAGCAAGGCGGCCATGAAACTACCAATTATAAAACCAGACATACTGGGATATTTACGTTCCTCTTTTTACTCACCTGAGCCACATAAGCCATGTCGGAGACCAGTGAGAAGGAATCCACTGAGACACGGGACACATATGACTGGAGCAAGATGTTGACCTTGCCTTCTGTGTTCTCTTTCCCTCCCTTGACAATCATCTCACAGCCATCACTGACCAAACGGTCCAGTTCATCCATTTCATCGTCACGTACCTACAAGAGGCAAGTTTTTGAATTAGGTTTTAATGTCCCTTCTCAATGCAGTTAGGGCTATGTCAGAGATGAGAGTTAAAAATTAATGAAGGAGAAACCTGCCACTAGCCAGAACTTGAACTCAGGACCTTTTGTACCATGAGACCAAGAACTTTTTCTCTCCGCCACCTTGATGATTGCAATGGAATGCCAGGACCTTGCAATTCTGATAGAGCCACTAATGGTGACTGTGAATAAAGAGGAATTCATTTTTTATTTCTGAGTATCTAACATTCTGAAAGACTCATGAGGTTGGCAAGATTGGTGTGTGATGAAAAAGAAAACAGGCCAACAATGGCCCTCATCATTTGTTCCAGACAGTCCCCAGTCTCCTATGCCAGAACTGGCTTTATTGGCCACCTTGGTGCTCAGTGTCAACTGCAGCCACTACAACCAAAGCATGAATAAAATGGTTCTGGCTTAAAATGAATAAGCAACACAATATTCCAGGCTATATTTAAAACCCCAGCATCCCAGATATTCCAAGGAAGGGCTCTCATTGGAAAATGCTTCCTCCCTCCCCAGTCCTCTTTATCCCCTAGCTTTCTTGCTTCATGGTATCAGGAGGGAATGTTACACTGGAAACTCTTTACTGGAAGCCTGATGATGAAGTAACAGGTTTTGCAAGATTCATGAACCTGATAAGGAAATTAAAATCATGACACTAAGTGGCTCAAATCTGGGATTATCTGACTCCTACTGTCCTTCACTCCACTGAGTGCTGATAATCTTCCTCAAGTGTGATGAGCCAGGACCAGGTGTCTTTTAAATTCAATAATGTTACTATACTGAAATCAAATCGTAACTGTCATGCACCGAGTAAATATGCACTGGAGCCACATCTCAGTAAAGCCATACCTTGACCTGCTGGAACTCCTGAGCATGTGAAACAAGGCTGAAGATGTCTCCTTCTGTCATGGCAGCTTTCAGCATTTCATTTATCACCTAGTAAAAAAGAAGGAATTTATAACAGAATGTGCAACAGAAATAACAGAAGAATTTAGCAGTAAATATTGAAACACTGCTGTGGTGGTGTCCAAGAACTTTTTTCGTAACCAGGGGCCATGGATGGAACTGATTTTTTTTCAGCCAAATCCTGAAATGCAACTCTGGTTATTCTGCCAACCCTGAAATTCTTAAACATGAAGTTGTAATATATGCTGTGGTAGTGAGAGAGAGGAGAAAAGGGAGAATGGCAAAGGATNCCCAGATAAGAAGGACCAAGCGAGGGGTATATGAGAGGAGGGGGAAAAGCGAGGTGCAAGGCGATGGGCTGGGAGAGGAGAGGGGAAGGAGTATCGGGGAGGCGCACAAGAGAGAGAGAGAGAGAGAGAGGGAGAGAGGGAGAGAGAGAGAGAATTGAACTGAGGCTGATCAAAACTGGACTGCTCATTTTCCAGATTGATCACAAGTCCAGAATTACAGCACATGCAAGAAAGGTTGCATCCATGCACACAGTTTTCTAAATGGTAAGATGTCCAAAATCCTATTTCTTTTTTTACCAATCCATATGTCTAATCCAATATTCTGAACTGAGTCAGCTGAAGTCAGATATTGTCCATAGCCTGATAAAACCTTGTAAGTGTACTGAAATGCTGAATATACTTTGAAACAGCAACAGATTGTATTTTAAAGTGATGTCCTTTATCTTGTACTATACATAAAGTTTTTGCCTTAACATATGCTAATCATTTGCTGGCATGACAACTCCAGAGAGCAGAATTAGCCTTACCTCCACTGTGTCATATTTGATGTAAAAGTTGCTTGCAATTCGTCCAAGGTCTGTGGAGAACATGTACTGTGTGTGCTCTTCAAAACGAATCATCTTGGCCTTGTCAAGGCGACGTGCTGCCTCGATGACCAGGGCAGTTCTATGACCTTCTAGATGGGGGTCATCCTATGTAAAAAAGGAAGAACTCTATCCATAACCTTTATGGCTGTATATCTACAGTGTGCACATGAATCAGACAACTTTCATCTATGAACATACCGCCTATCCTAAATTTAGATGCGAAATATCTGGCATATGACCTACCCAAACCACACTGCCATTTAAAGCAAGGAATCGCAAAGCACAATAAAATGGAAGTAAGTACATGTACCTGCTTCTCACTTTACTACTTAGATCTTAATCCTTGAAATATGATTTATCAATCTGAAAAATAAACAGCTTAATATGAGTGTTAATGTAAGCAAACCTTTCAATTCTTTGCAAAATGATATTTTTCTTCTTTTTTTTTGGCCTTTCCAGAGAGAGATATTCTGAACCAGTCAGGTTTGTAAACTGTAGCTTTATATTTTGTTTTATCTACCAAAGCTAAATAAAATTAGTAAGACAAATTCTATGTTTCTTACTTCCCAGAAGTTGGTTGGAATGCCATACACCAGAGGATTCTTGCGCATCCTGACAAACAGGTATGTGTAGCTCATCCACTTGACAGCCTCTTCTACATTTGTCACAGTGCCCAAGGAGACCTGAAATGTCAAGGATAACACCTGAAACTTCCACACTAACATCAAAAGTGGATAAAATCAGACAGGAACCTCTTAAAGAACAGTTTAAGTCTCTACAGATAGTATCAGTCAAAAACTTAAAACCCAACACAGAGAATGCTGTAATTAATTGGCAATAAATATTTTACAAAAGACATCATCATGGGCTGAAGACTTGCTATAATCCATAACTATGTTAAGCATAACCATGTCAAAATTGAAAATGATAAAGTGTACTTAATGAGGACAGTGTCAAATCTAAGACTTAAGACTTCATGCTATGATGCTGAATGACATCTATTTTCACTTTCACAATTTTGCTGCATGAAAAGACTTGATTTTCTAACACGTGCAATGAAATTCTTATAACACTGTTCTATAAACTGCCCAGGATTTTTAAAAATATGACCCAGGGATGAAACCAGATCATTTTCTGAACATTTCCCTAATGAGCACATCCTAGAGCATTTAGCTCCAAACCAGTCTTTTACAATTTTATATAAGTGTAATGGAAAGATAAAAGTGAACAAATCCCGGATAAGCTTATATGAAAGCCTGACCTCAGCATTCAGGTTGTCAGTAAGACTGTTGATGAACTGACTCTCAATGGGATTTTGTCTTGTCATCAGACTGAGATAATGACTCAGCTTGTC
The DNA here is from genome assembly GCA_033807755.1 of Ellobium chinense. Lineage (NCBI taxonomy): Eukaryota > Metazoa > Mollusca > Gastropoda > Ellobiida > Ellobiidae > Ellobium > Ellobium chinense. Next base: position 108,316 of record JAWQUT010000215.1, read on the forward strand.
ATGGGTGGTGATGATAGTTCCATGACCAAACTTATCAAACTGTGGGCGACCAGCACGACCAAAGATCTGCATCACATCCAGGATGCCCAGGTCGACAAAAGAACCCCTTTTGGCGTCATAGATTTGGGTGCCCTGTTTTGAAACATAACAAATATCAAGTTACTAACAGTTAGCGGTGTGGTGCACTTAATAGTGCCAAAGTGTAGTAAGAAATTTTCAAAAGGTGACAAACTAACATAGTGACTTCCACTCTTGACTGTATAAACAGACATGGAGGTGACTGTAGAAACAGGTCAGGAATTACACTAGGATTATTATCACTAAAATTTACACCTATTTGTTATTGTTTTGTTGGATCACATATTGAAGCCAAACCATGTAGAAAACCAAAACAGAGAAAAAAAAGAACACCTTAAAAACGAAGTGCTACTCTTTGCTAACATCAGTAATATGAAATCAAGGAGCTTGAACCATAATACTAATGAAAAAAGTAAATCTGATGATAGTGTCATAACATTCTATTCATAGTAAGGTGATGAAGGCTCTAAGATACATAATTAATGTACTACACATAATTCCATGAAATAAGAGGTAAATGTTTCTTCTAAATCAGATGGGGACTGCCAAGGCGCATCTTAGCAATCAATAGACTGAACATATCACCTAAGGAATCCATGTCACTGATGAGTCGTCCTGATAAGTGTGCAAAGTTGTTATCTTAGAGGGAATGTCAATCTCATCTTCTTCCCTCTGAAACTTTCAGCAAATGTAAAACTGTCATTACCTTGATGATAACAGCATGAGCCGGCAAGTTGACTCCCCAGGCTAATGTAGCGGTACAGACAAGGACTTTGATGTATCCCTCTGAGAAATATCTCTCCACCAGGTTGCGGTCTTGGCGTAACATCCCAGCATGATGTATTCCAAACCCCTCGGCAAACATCTCACGCAGCTGCTTGTTACGACTTCTGGAAATCTTCAGAATAAAAAATAAAAGTATAACATCGAGGATATCTAGCTCCTTTGAAAATCACAACCAAGAAATATTTCCCAAACATTTATTCAGTGCATGAATATTTTCTATGTAATTTTCAATGTCTAAATCAATTTAAAATCAAGTTTTCAAGCTTTAATGAGCTCACCCATTTTGGAGTGATCAACCACATTCCTTGAGAACTTTTACAAATTCTTTACCTCTTTGGAGTACCATTAACTCTAAAGCCCCATAACAATCTACTCTCACCATATTAGTACTTATGAATAGTCAAGACTGATGATTTCATCATCCCAGCTCAACACTATGGCTTAGTAAAGTGACATGTTTTGTTCCTCTGCACCCAAGAAGGTGTGTAATAAATTAATCAATATGTATTAAGCATTTCCACATCCTCATAAACTTAAAGCAGCCAAACAAAGTTTCTATACTGAAATAAAACTGTAGCAAACTAACCATATACATAACAGACTTGTCATATTGCTGAAAGTGGAATAACAGTCACATGATGCAGGGGCGAACATTCAAATCAGTAATGTCCAAGGGGACTGGCATTATTTCACTTTATTAGTGCTAACTACAACAAATCAGAGAGTTTGTCAATTCTGACATGTCTGTCATCAAAAATATTCTTCAGATGGGAAATTTTATTTCAACTTAAATCTGAGATGATTCAAGGAAATTAAGAACATCTGATAAATAACAGTGAAGATCAATACTCACTGCTCTCTGAGCATCACCAAGACCTCTACTCTGTTCAGCAGCAAAGAGCTGTATCTCTCCTTTGTTCTTGGCCTGTTCAATCAAGTTGAAGGCTGTGCGAACTGTTTCATTTCTGGCATGGACAAATACCATCACCTGCACAAACCAAAAAGTTTTGATTTAATCACAGATAGTTAACATTCAAGAACACATTCTGAGAAGATTCATATGCTACCTCTCAAACAGGAGAGGAACAAATTATCTGTTTATAGCACAAGTGAAAATATTTATAAAATGACATATTTACTTATTTTCAGGGAATCGAGGGAATATCTTATGTCCCACAGCTGGATTGGTAGAAAACAAACTGTGGAGTCCTTCGACTTGCAGGGACAGTTTGTGTCATTGTGTTGTAAAAAATGCAGGTAAATATTTTTGTCAGGAGCCTACAAACAATGCTGGAAAAAGAATAAAATTTATTCACACCACACCCAAAAACTTTATCCATCATGAGGGCTTAAAAGAAACCAATGGCGCCTAAAATGGTAAATAATACTCAAGTCTTCTGTGGCTAAAAATAAAAAAGGAAAACAGAGTTTGATCGATGAACATTAACGGCAACAAAAAAACTGTTAGGTGAGAGTGAGTTGCTCAATGATATCAGCTATTGAAATATTCTTCCAATTTGTCCAGGTAATAACTGTTTGTAATATAATTTTCTTCTAAAAAAAAAAAACTTACACCATGACATTGAAGTGAATGAATGCTGATATATACAGGATATCAAAATTACAAATCATCAGTTAAGAAAAGCAAAACTGCACCAGATGCATAAGAAGGTTACATCTTGTTCAGAGCTAGTTTTGCATACCCTGATTTGGGACAACAGGAGAAGCAAAATACGGATGGTATCTGGGCAGCTTTCTATATTTTCTCCGACCAGTAATTAAGTCACGGTTGCTGAAAGCAGATTTCGACGATTTAAGGCAAAAGGTATGTTCATGGTTGAAACTGAGATTTTGTCATATTCTTTAACTTTGATATTTGATCTATTTGATGAATAAATGTTATAGTGGTATTTTATGTCTAAATGTATTAAATAATACATTATTTCAACCCTATCTGCCTGTTGATTTTGAACAAGATTCAAACTATCTCTGAAAAACCCCCTTCTTTCGACACTGATTTCACCATTCCCGTTCAGTGGACCCTAGCATGCCTAGCACTGTTACTGTTGTGGTTATCCCAAGTCTAATAAGTTCATTACTATTTTTAGAAAACTTACTTTCTGAGACCAATACTTCAAACCGCCCCCCCCCCCCCCAACTCCTCGACTTAATATTCAATTCGAGACAACAAGCCACACAAGTAAGTGGTTTGGTGTATTGTAGCAAAATTATTGCTAGGATGAAAATAAAGCAAACTTCAGATCAAAGAGCTATCACATGATGACCAAAAAACAAAGAATATTATGGGATATTAGGTGCACAAGACTAAGCCATGGGTGCACTTTTGTAATATTTCAACTTCAAGGTTAAATACCTGATGTCCATCCTTGACCTGTTTGGTCACTTTTTCATAACACACAATATTGAAGTCTCTCATCTGGTTCATTACATTGGTTGAATTGATGCCTGTAGACAAAAATCAGTTTTAAAATGTTGAATAGTATACATAACTTAAACAAGCACCAAACTGATTTTTTTCATCAATTTATTTTCCCATAAACATTGTTTGAAAACTAGCCAGGAAGGTCCCCAACCTCTGATTATCCTTCCCATTCTATTTTCTCATACTGGCACAGACAGCAAAGGTCCAGTTTACAGTTTCTGACTCTTCTTTGGTTTTTCAATACAATGGATCACACTTAATATGGACACACTTAGTACATAAGTACGGATACTCAGTTCAGTCTAATTGGTTGCAATTTTTCTTCTCTTAGGGTACATGTATGGTTAATATCTATTTCTGTTAATAAGTACATTTTTGTTCAGTCCCAATGTGTATGCATTATCAGTGCTCTACAGTATCTTTCTTCAGAACACATGTGAGAAAATCTGAAATATTACAACACATCCTGACAAGTGACATAACAGCAAATATATTCTCACGCATTTGTATATGTACTTTTTTTATCCACACTCTACTGTATCAACAGGCACAACTGAAAACAAATTTCAATGTCTGCTGCACCTTGATACATGACTGCTCATTAGCACTGATCTGGGCCCAGTCACGGTCAGTCATCTTGTTACATTGTGAGGTTGGTTGGCATAAAAGATTCCATCCAATTTGTCAGTGATATAAAACAACTGCTTCACTACACTTATTGTGATCATGTCATTCTCTGATCTCATGATATTATGGTGGACCTCAATATTTAACTAAATTGCATCCTTTTATCAGAACACAAAGAGAGAGCTTTCTGGCTCATGTCTTACCAATGTAAGTCTGGCCCAGAGGCACAGGTCTGAACCTTCCATCAAAGAAGAACAGGCCAGTGTATGGATTAACATTCAAGAAGGTTGCAACATCCAGATAGTTGGGGAGAGTAGCCGACAAGCCGACAATGCGAATCATGCTTTGAGAACTCTCCACCTGGGGAATTTGAAAATGGAATGAAAGATCATAAGAAATAGGGTTAATTTTAACTCAAGAGTGATTTCAGAGGCAAAGAATTATATTTCATATGGGTGAGTATGAGAGTGCTGTAACATTAATATGTACTTCCAGAAATGTTTTCATGAGAAGGATCCATCAAGAGCTAACATACAGACTTCTTGAAACTTCACTCTATAGTAGCACAACTCCCCCCAAAAAACTGATTACTGGTTCATTTTGGCTCTTACATGAATTATGAAATTTAATGATCTCACCTGTCTCTTTGTCCTTGCCACTAAGGTCTCAATAACAGGCCCTCGATCATCATGTAGGAGATGAACTTCATCAATAATCAACAGTCGAACTAACTGGGACAGGGCAACATCCCCTGTACTTTTACGTGTCACCACATCCCATTTTTCAGGAGTTGTCACAAGCATCTTAAACAAAAAGACAAAAAATATGTTTCACACAATGCAGTAACTAAAAATCTCATGTAATCTAAGATAAGCAGAAGTTCATCATTAAGAGCAATTATGTGCAACTTCATTCGTATCAAAACTATTGTGACCATGACATTCTGCCTTCTGTAACAATATGAATATTAGCAGAGGTAAGAAACTCACTGTGAGGTGTAACAGAGAGTTTTGCCATTAAGCAAAGAACCTTGCATTATTTTTTATCCCCTGAACCAAAGCTAGTCTGTACAATTTGCTATGAGGAAGGCTTTACCTAACCCAAAGAACTAGAATAAGATCAGCTGATATGAAATCATGGAAGAACTGTTCTATTTACTTTTTCTTCACTGGGGATATACCAAGTTGGATACTTCAAACATTCCTTGCTTCAATTTTCATCTGACTATTCACCAAAATTGCTTGAGGCACATGAAATCAGCAGGGTTTCAACACAAAGATACATTCCATCATCAAAGAATAAATAACAAAAGACTATGGATTTTACCTGTGTCTTCAAAATCTCCTGCTTGGTGAGGGACATGTCTCCAGTCAGCTCCTTCACTGTGATACCCAGGGGTTCCAAGCGTCCCCCAAAGTTGCGCACCATCTCAGCTGCCAAAGCTTTCATGGGAGCCACATAGACAATCTGTGTACAGAAAGTTCACACATTTTGTACCAAATCCTTCACGTAATTGCTACATTTTATGACTAGCATTATGTCTAAATGACCAGCCTCATAGAGTATTATCATAATCCATGTCCCTCCCTACAAGATCTAGCGATCAACAGCAAGTTTTGAGGTATTAAATTTTGCAATATTCAACTCCCTTTCACAATCTGAAAGGTACAAAACATTTAAGATAGCTTTAGGCCTCATATTTCTCTCAAAGAGAGCCTATTATCATATAATTTTTTTTTACTTCTTCCTTGTTCGGCCCAAACACATGATAAATAAGCAATACCAGCCCCCTCACAGCCAGAACCTCTCTAAGAGAACATATGAGTCTGCCCTTTCCTCCATAAACATGGATATACAAATTTATTTACAAGCATCTAGGACCCCATGACCTCAATTATCTCTCACACCCCTCTTACTGACCTTGAATTCATCCTTCTTGATGACCCCTTGTGAGATGTGCTGCTTAAGCTCATGAAGAATCGTCAACATGGCAATGTTGGTCTTACCAGCACCCGTTGGGGCACAGATCAATAAGTTTTCATTTGTTTTGTAGGCAGCCTTGAACACAACTGACTGAATGCGGTTCAGACTTTGCGTGTTCTTGAAGGCCAGCTGGCCAATCTACTCATCAGAGAGAATAGAGAAAACAAATTATGATTTAACCCTCATTTAAATCTGCATTTTGCAAATTAAAAATTAGCTAAAATATTTCTGGACCAGCAACTAAAGAGCAGTTAAGATTACATATAGTGAGACATATATTCTTAGATAACCTTAGTAAGCATGTTTCCACATCCACATACACATCCACATGTATTTTCATCTGGCATATAATAATGCAACATCTTCTATGAAATGGTGTCAATGCTCTGTTGAACTGATTACCAACACATGGGAATGTTCTCACAAACTCAGCGAGAAACACTGACAATGCCACATACTTCATCTAAACTTGAAATTGCAACTCTGTCTTTGCCAATATCAGTTGGTGCTGGATCACTAGGAGGTATGTTGATCTCTGAATAGATTTTCTCATCCTTTCGTGTGAAGTTCTCTGGCAAGAGGAGCTGGTTGAGAAAAAAACAAGCAGAGTGAAATGGCAATGGAGCTGCAAAACATTTGAATTCTCCACAGAGATCTACAATAAAGTCTGTAAGTAAAGTAAATCAACACTCTCAATTCTACTCTTTGCTTCACAAATGTCAGTTAAATGGACCTCAGTTGTATGAGCTACTCAATGTACCAAAAAATTGTTAAGCATAAATAAAAACATGAGCATCCTATCATAACAAATTTGTTAACCTCTAAAAGAGAATGTGATGGAAAATTTGGATTAACACTACATGTGGTCATCTGTTCATCTAAGCCTACCTTTGTTCCTGAAACATATGCTGAGGACTGCTGAGCTTCAGCTAATTTGTCAAATACGAAGGGATACTTCTCCTGTCTGACATATGCAGAGCCACGGGCAGAGAACAACGGAGCAGATGCTGCAGCTCGTAGAGCCGCTTCTCTATAGGAAAGATAAGTTGGGAAAAGTCATATAATATATATAAGTCATAAAGCTAGCAAACTTCCATATGACCTACATTCTTTGTTTGTGACATGCATAGTGAGTCTTGTAATCGACAGTGAATTCTGAAGAAGAATGGAGACATAATTTTTTTTAATACATTCCTGCCCACTACAAATAAGTAAGAGATGAATCCTGGCTTGGTAATGCTTATATCAATAGTGAGAGGTATATAATTGAGAAAGTTTCACAGCATGATGATTCTAAATGCATACAGCTAACAAGAGATGTAAGAGACAGAAAGACAAAAATATTCAAAAGGAACTGGAAAGCCTAAACCTTGACAGACAAACTCCAGATGAACAGTGTTACTTTGTCATGAGTAACTTGGAGAAATAAGCCTCTGATTTCCATAACTAATCAAGGCTCTGCTTTTCAGGAAAGGCTGGAGACAATAAAGTTCAAATCTTTTCAACAAGCGATTTCAGTTTCTGAGCAATATACCTGCTGGCTCGCAGTTCCTCCGGGGTCATGTCTAGAGCTCCTGCAATCTCCTGGTCCTCATTGCTAACTTTCCCATCTTTTCTGTAGCGCTTCTCTTCTTTCTTTATCTGCTTTGCTAGGAATTTCTCCTCTGCACTCTGTTGGAAAATGATGTCAAATTCTCTATATAAACTATTTTCAGGTAACCATCACAGATATACTGTAACATGTTGATTGAGAGATCAGTGATCAAGAACATCAGTTAAGTACTATTTCACACAAATCTACATGAGACACAAAGCGTTTAGCTGACACAGGGATTGTAATGACAGCCTAAGCATCCTTGTGAAGATCTTTAATTGCTTTTATGATGATCTTTGGTTTATGTCACATATTCACCAAAGAATATGCCTTTGGTCAGACTGATTTGCTAACCTGTAAATCTCATTACGCTAGTACCAAATTTTCCATATACAGGAATATATAACTCTACCACTGATACCCGATATTTGCCGCTTTCAACAATTCACCCAGTCAGATTATGGCAACATCAACGCCATTTGCATGTACAGTGGGAGGTGAGAATTACTAGTCAGGCTCTGGGTGTGCATCAGCCCCCTGCTACTGACTGCAGCTTTTAACTCATAACAGTATCCAACAGTTAGTGTCACACTTATCCTATGAATAATCAAACTGTGTGCATTTAAGTCATGCTTCTAGCATTACAGCCTCATTAAATTTGCATAAAATTACTATAGTTGGTAACAGCAAGCTTGAAGACATACTTGCACAGTCACTTGACAGCCATATGTTGGTCGCTCTTTCTCTGGTTTCTTCTCTGTGGAGAACAAAGCAAACTGATTATTTCGTTCCTGTATCTATAGGAGGATAAGTGCAATTATGCTAAAAAGAAATGGCAGGAAAAGACTGAAAATACTGAAGACAGCGCTCTTTCTCTCTGATATTTACTAATGCAGAATCGTTGGGTCATATTAATAACATGATAGATGGCTAAACAGTATATTAATCTCATTTGTTGTAACTTAGATTTGATGTATTAACAGAAGGATATGACATTTCATAACTGAAGTTTCTTGATCAGTAGTTTCATGTACAATTTAAATGATAAGATTTCAAAAACCGCTTCAAAGGCAGTACGGATAAGAATCATAGAAACAATATGCAGTAGCTAAGTCTTACTAGGTATCTGCTGGATAATGGCCCGAGTAGACTCCGCTGCATGTGACTTGATAATCTGATTACGATTCTCCAGCAGTTGTTGGATCAACTCAAAGCAGTCAAATCCAAGGAGATCAAAGAGCTATGGAGGGTTGAAAGAAAGCAAGGCATAAGAACATCTTGATACTTTTGGTATACACATATCTACAAATAACTAATGAGTTGACATGATGAAGGCCTTACCTGGCATAGTAGTGGAAAGAAAACATGGCTGTCAGGAGCTTACAAACACTTGCTGACAACTTCAGTACCTATATACATTTACATTATTTAACAAACTCATCAAACATGCAATTTAGGTCCACTTGCAGCTCTCACCTCATTCTGTAGTTCATCATCTGTCCGCTGGGAACCAAGCACATCATAGATAGTTGTAGCAAGTTCATCCAGACCAAGGCTTATGACTGTATCATTACCATCAAGGTATTTGCTGACCATGGCTTTCATCCATGCAGAATCAAATTCAAGGCCTCTCCCTGCAGACTTCGACTGCGCTGATGTGCCATTATCATTTCCCATAGCATCTGCATTATATCTCAAGTCAAAATCTTTGCTACTGTTTCTTTGTGCTCCAGCATCATCTTCTTCACTTGATACATCTTCCTCATCATCACTGGCATCATATGGCATGGTGAACTTGATACTGTGACCAAATTCTTCATTGCTGGCTGCTCCATCCCCTAAATGAAGCAAAGAGATATCACACACTTAGGATATGCTTGATGTGACAAAATTAATCTCATCATCAAACACGACAGACTGACATGAGGAATTACAATAACAGATAGGTAATATTTGCCAGTGATTAGTTTGGAGGCTAGTTCTCTCTCTCTCTCTGAACAAAAACAAATGAATTTCTCAATGTCAGAGATACAGATTTCCATTGTGCTGAAACTTTGCCAAAAGAATCTGTGATTTAGCCAACCCATATGTGCACTATCATTACATGCATTAATGGAAAGGTAATACTTAAGAAACTTTTCTGATACAGACATTTGTTAAGGCTATATCGCTAACGCAAAAACCTGAGTTTCTCCAATTTGGGAAAAAGGATAAAGTCTACATCTATATCCCGTGGAAGTACATTATGACAAAACCTTTGATAGTATCAAATGAAACTGACTAGACATAAAGTATTTGAAATTTTTATATGAAAAGCAGACTTGCCAATTCCTGAAAAGCTGAATGAGAGCTGAGATGTTAAAATTGAGATTTTGGGCCCCCAAAAAACCAGACATAGCACAAATTACATTCTATTATTTAAACAACCATTCTTTAAAGGACTAGACAGAGCACAAAAATCTGTATCAACTTTCTCAAAGTTTGTAATACAAAAAAAAAATAAGACAAAGTGTTGTATTTTCCTTAGGTCATCTTTTTACATTCCAGTTTCTAAATTTAGTTCAGTGCACTTGGACATTATTTCTTATAATATTACTTCATTTAGAGCACATCATACAATGGAAATTGCACACAGCTGCAAATCTGGGATAGCTTTCACTGTTTTCAGGAATTCAAGAAAGGGTCCTGATTTGAGGACTATCCCAGATTTTCAAGGATATGGCAGGTCTGGTTAGGGCTTTATCAGATAACAAAGAGATTATGAGTATCTCCTCAAATACCTTCCCCTCTCTCTGAAGACAGTTCAGCAAGTGCAGATTCGGGAATCCAACCCACAATCTTCCTGACTATCTGACATGCTTTAGTGGCTGCTGAAGCTGGGTATGGTCCAAATGTGCTGCGTAGCTGGGTGGCTTCCCGCTGTCCCACACTTTCCACTGACTTGAAAATATCGAACAGAAATGCCGCACCACACTCTACAGTCTCTGATGACTCTTCTGAGCCAACTGTTTAATGAAATAAAGTGGGAGAATCACAAATAATCTAGTATTTGACTTTCTTCAGCAGCAGCTGGAAATGATTATCATTTGAATAAGAAATTGTCTGCAATTATAATTATGGTAGACATGATGTGAAAAGAAGAACGATAATTATGACATGATGAAAAGCAAGTGATTATCTATGAAAATATCATTAACATTTGACCACAATTTTAAGAAGATTCTTAATCTGTGTCACAGAAACAACTCACCAATTGACTTGGCAGTAGTTAGTAGTTGCTTGGTGACTGAGGCAACCTCACTATGGCTGACTGTGGCATGACGCTTGATAAATGCTGTGAGGCTGTCCCATGATGGACTTCTCTCTTTCTGCTTCTCAAGAGCCAGAGATTTACGCAATGCTAAGTCATTGGCTGGTCCTGCATCATCATGTGAGGAAACTGTTCCAAATGCACGCAGAGCTCCTGTCAGCCTTGGTAGTTCTGGCATCTTTAGTTCTCCTTTTCTAAGAGGAAAAGAAAAAGTCAGTGCACATAGACTGGACCCAGACTAGGTCATAGCTCTAGATGTGATGTAGAGAACTCTTAAGAAGTGCCAGGCATTGCATGGCCATGGCTCTTTCAACAGGGGGTGCCAAAGGAGCTAGCTATTTACTGGCATCTACTGGGATTTCGAGTCTAAACAACAAGGCACCATGTATATTAAATCTACATTTTACTTAAATATTGTGATGAGACTCACCCAGATCTACCTTGAGCTTTACTAATTTTGTAGAAAAACTTGGCTTTGTGATGTTTCATGTTAGCAAATCAATCAATTACATGTCTGTTGACTGCACACAATGAACTTAATCCCAGGAAATTTGAATCACTGTTTGTCTTCACATGAGCGCAGAAAAAGTGTGTGTTATGGCACATTAGAATACACCCATGTCACTAACATAGACCAGTCAGAAGCCAGACCTATCCTACTGAGGTTCTGAAGAGTCAAGAATCCGCTTGGGTATCGCCAGTTACCACATATGGAGATCCTCCCTTGCATACTAGTGCCAGTGCCATTATCTTGAGTCCTGACAATACTAGTCCACTAGATCTAAAAGTACTGGATTTAGACTACTAGTCTAGTCTAGTCTAGCTCTGTTAGTAGATATCGATATCTATTAGTATTAGTCTACTTTCAGTTTCACAATTACACTTTTCTACTGACTACTCTTTGCCAAGTATAACGAGAGAAGCTTATGAGGATTCAGATTATCAGTCCTGCCATCTCACTCCATTCAAATTTCTACCAGATCTAGTCTAGTCTCTTACCTTGCAACCCTCAGTCTATGCAGAGTTAGCCATCTGTCTATTTCTGTCTCCTAACTTGTGCAATCACTTGGTAGTTGGTAGACTCGAGTTTTATCGACACTTTCTGCTGTAAGGGTAGTAGTTCCGTGTCAAGTTGGAAGATATGGAGACTTGGGAATTTCGCAGTCAGAAAACTCAAGGTCCGTCCTTTTGTTAATAGAAGCGATATCTTTCTTGTTTGAATTTTCATGCAAAAGCTCTTGTAATGTTGGGCTTTCTGTATTACATTCATTTATTTCGACACTCAGGCCTGTTATGTCAGTCTACAAATAGGATACCTC